>WEIU01005695.1:0-15649 GCA_013389925.1 Aegithalos caudatus | reverse complement strand
GCGCAGGGCGGCTCCGGGCCGGGCGCTGGCGCTGGACCAAAGCGCTTCCTGAGAGCATCCCGGGCTATGTTCTCGTCACTGGAGCACAGGGGATGAAGGGACTGCCCTGCATCTCGCTGTACCCCCCTTGCCTTCCCGTTTCTGCCGGGTCGGGGCCAAGGACGTGTCGGTGTTTCTGTTTGGGATGTGCCCCGGAGCAGGGGAGCGGCCGCCTGTCGCCTCCCCCTGCTCCCGCCGGGACAGGTTTTACACCGCGTCCTCCCACATCCTTCACAGGCGCCTTTTGCATCGCACCTTCTCACTTTACAAAGTGACAGCAGGGTTGTTTTCATGAGCAACACGGGGCCTGCAAAGGGCTGGACGGTGGATCGTGTATGTTTTGGAGTGGGTAGGGAATAACCTTCGTTTGAGCAGGGGCGGTTTTTCCTTTGAGGAGAACGCCTGTCGTCTGTGGATATGGCAGCAGGGAAGTGCGGGGCGTCTTCAGACATGGAGATGCTTCCAGACGCAGTTTCCCTACGCAGGACATGGGGTGGGACAGCAGGGAGGAAGGAGGGGCCCTCCCGCCCTGGACGGCAGCGGAACGCACCTGAGCCCACTTTATTAAATTGAGTAAAGCTGAGACGGTGAAGGTAAACAGCTGAGGCAGCCCTGGGGGTGGAATTGTCTATTTTGATCTGCATTGCAGGTGCATAGGAAGCATCCAGGGTACTTGTTGGCTTTACTTAGATGGTAAGATGCTTACACTTAAAAAGCTGTTTTGAGCTTTTGCAATATCAATTATACTCCTTAATTAAAAAAATAAAAGACAAATGGATGTGATTATAAATACAGTGCCTTTTCCCATATAATTTGCTCATTAGTGAATGCATTTCTGTTGTGTGTTATGACTGAGCCTCTGGGAGACTGGCATTTATGCTCTTGAACTGCACATTGCTTTTTGGTTTGACAGCTTAAAGCAAGTGCTTTATACCCAGATAATGGCTGACTTGTAATGTTGTTGCTTTTTCAAGCTTTTGGTCCTACTGAGGCTGCAGCAGTCTTTTTTAGTGTAACAACAAAGATTGGAAGGTCATAATAGAGGAAAGTAGCAGCTGCTTAAGTGGAAAGAAAGAATATTGGCTAAACTGATGCTAACCACTTGTTTTCATCCTCTTGTTGTACTTCTGCTTAATTTATCTGTAAAGTTTCCTCCCTCATCCCCTTAGAAAGGACAATGGTCTCATGACCAATCCAGATACTCTTAAGTAGTTTCCAGTCCAGTAGTTCTTGCAAACTGTAGAACAGCAATAATTTCATTTCTTACAGTTGCTTCCTTTACATCATAGTTCAGATATAGCTGCATACTTTCAGTGCTTTAAAATTATTTTTTAAATGTGTTTTGTTACAAAATCCCACTGTTCCTTAGTGTGCCCTACTTCAGGAGGCTGTAGGTGTTAAGGGTGATATATTTGTTCATCCAGATCTACCACATTAGTCAGTCCTTTAACTGCAGGAGGCAGAACACAAACTCCCCAGTGCTGTTATGGCAAGAATGTGGATCATAATGTAAAGTAAAATAAAATATTTATTCAGCATTATAAACAGCATAATAGAGGGAGTTCTGTTAGAATTTTTAGGCATCTCATTTCTGTTCTGTGGCTTAAAAATAGTGGTTTAAAGTAGCAAAACTATGAAGGATTGTTTTCGTATTGCGTAAAAAGATCACTATTAATCACTTAAGTTCATGTTTTACTTCATTTTGCATAGGAAAGTTTAAAGAAGGTAGCAAGTTGTAGTTTATTTTATAGAGAGAACAGACATCTTCATCTTTCTGAAAATTTACAATGCTGAAGGATTTTTTTGCTGACAAGTGATACTTTCTGTGCATAAATGGTTCACTGAGTGGAGAGTGGGAATGTTGGCCCCTTTTACCACCTGCTGTCCCTCACCTCTGCTCCATCACCTTTGTCTGGCTGTAGTATCATCAATGGATGTGGGCCTGATTCTTCTCTGCTCATTTTTAAGTGATGTAAAAAATATCCTCCTCTAAACCAGGATGTCCAGCAGTGTGATAATGGGTGTTAGTCTATCTCCATGTGAGCAGTGAATGATGTTTTAAATAATGTTTTGGCATTATCTACCAGCTCATTTCTCCTGGTGATGTTAAAGACTATGGTACTATAAATAGGAGCAATATATTTATTTACTACTAGACATTAGAGGCATGACAAAATATTGCTGAAACTGATGATTTCAGAGTGTATTGGACCTTCTGCAAGCTGTTCGTTTGAGTGGTTTTAAATAATCACTGCAAAAAGATTTTTCTTTGGATTGCTAGTTCTTTCCTGCTATTGGGGAGCATGTTTGTTTTAATTTTACTTCAGTGAAACCTTTGGTTTGTATTTAAAATGTTAAATACATCGCTGCTCGTTGGTTTCCATTATTTCATTGAGAGAGATGGGGTTGAAAATCAGTGTTACTTAAAAACAGTGCTGGACTGAAAACTGTTAAATGTCATGGCTTCTCCGTGAACAGAATGGTAGGTGTCTCCAGAAAGGCTGAAAATACGCCAGGGAACAGCGGCTCCCTGTAATCCGAGTCGGTGCCGGAGGGAGGGCACAAAAGGCACGGCAGATCGCGTTTCTGTGCAGCGGAGGTGTCGGGCTCGGGAAGGGTCCATCTGTGAAGAAATCCGTGGGAATGATGTCAGAACCGGCAGGTTCCCTCTGTAATGTGTCTGCTTGTTTCCTTTCCAGCCTCGGGAAAGCTTGATTGAAGCTGTGTAGCTTTATTGGCCCAGTTTGAGATACCTGCGTTATGTAAGGGAGGGTACAAAGCACCTCTGTTTGGGATCCTTTGTCTTGGCATCTTATTTAACACCAAAAGAAAATCTTGATTAAGAAAGGACTTGGACATGGGTCATCACCACTGCCAGATTTCCTTCAGCAGCAGCTCTCAAAACCTTTAGCAAAGTGGAGACCAATTTTTGTGTGTTTGATCATAGCTGCTGTTCTAAAATAATAAAAATCGATGCCTTATGAAACAGCATCACCGAATGCATTAGAGAAAAGCATCTCCTGGGCCTGTTACACTTGCCTGGAAATAGTTGTGCAGTTCTGTAGAGTGGCTTTACAATAGCTGCTCTCTGTAAATGATCTCTCAGGACAGATTTCTTTAGCTTGCTGGAAGGCTTCAGTGCCTTCTGCCATGTTTCACAAATATTCCTGGTAACCTCTGAAAATCATAATTTCTGCAGTTCGTGCAGTAGGAGCTCAAGCTCAGGCGAGTGCCTGGAGCTGGTGCTCTGCATGAAGCAGTTCTGCCTGTACCACCCCCCTGACCTGCTTACTGCTTCCATATTTTATTTTTATTTTTTTCACCTTCCCCAGGCAATCTACAGTGCTGCACAGTGAACCCTCCCCCTGAGCAGCCAGTGGGAAATTGGGTTTGTTTTCAGCTGCAGCAGTTCCCTGACCTGGTTCACTGAATGACCAGGAAGGTGATTCTGGAGCATTTCAGGAATGCAGCACTAAGTTCTTGCTCAGTGTATGTGAGTGGGATGGGTGAGAAAAAAATCATGTCTGGGCAGTGAAATAGTCATATGTCTGTGTGGTGATGGGTTTTTGTCGAGTTTGGGAGCAGGAAAAGGCCCAGCCAAGTTGGTTATGTGAAACCAGTTTAGTAATTCTTTTGGTTTGTGTTTCAGCAGGCTTCAGAAAGGGCAAATTTTTACATTGCACAAATACATTTTCTTAAATTTCTGGTGCAATTCACACATTCTTGATCATAGAGGACAAAATTAAAAGAGGGCATAAGTGAAGAGTGTTCATAAGTGAATATGTGATCTGTGAAAAAAGCCCATGACTGTTCTGTAGTACAGTGTGATTTCTAAGCATGAATTTGGAGTTATACTGAACAGAGCCTTGTACCAAAACCACCCACAGCCCACCTTACTAACTTAAGTCCTGATTCAGCTTTAACTGAAGCTGGAGAACTTTCTTAATACTTTGGAAAAAAATAGAATGAGGCTCAGGTTTATGTGTAACACTGATACTGTGTTAGTCTGGGAGAATTGAATATTAATTTTCTTGTCATTCTTCTGACAAAAGAAATTGGTTTACTAGAAAGACTAACATGTCTGCAATACTGTGACTGCCTGGTTGTGATTGGGGTGCAGTTTGCATTCTGTGGCTTTGCTGGAGGTTATATTAAAATAACAAACTGTTTTATCTTTAGAATGAAGGGGTGAATAAAATAAAAGTGCCATTCTTTAGGAGTGTGTGTTAGAGAGCAGAAGAGAAGCAACCTGTTCCTTTACATGACAATGTAGTCTTGCTTGTGAGGGCTTTTACTGTCACTTCATCATTATTAAAGGGGCTCTTTTGAAGTCGTCAGTGTCATTTAGGTAATCACTTCTTTGTCTCCCTAAAGTGAATTAGGTTCAAATTAGGTAATTTTCAAATGACTTCCTGCCAGAGTAAGCTGTTTGTTCCTGACAGCTGTACAGCCCTAGTTTTGCCCACCCTGGTATTGGTCATAATAACTGTGTCTGCATGAAATGCCACTGCAGGACCATTTGATTTGGTTCTCTAATGGTCTCTGTCACAGCAGTGATGTTAATATCTGATTCCTTTTAGTCTCTTCCCTTGTGACAGCTCTGGGGTTGGGTGGTCTCAAGGACAGAGAAAACACCATGTGAACTGTTTCTGTCAGTGCTCCTGACTCCAGGTAGACAGGCAGGCACGTAGGCAGTTGGTGAGTTCTGTGCAAAAGTACCAGCTGGTTCCTTTGGAGCATCCAGAATTAAATCATTGCTACCAGGGTGGTGTCCACTCAATTATTCTTCCTGCTGCCATAGCAGCTGCTGTAGGAGTAATAAAAAATCATCTTCTTACTAAAATGAAATGTGTGCTTGCAGGACATTCAGAGATTTGACTGTAAAGAGTTTACGCAGCCTCTGATCAGAAAATGGTGGGAAAATCAGGCAGAGAAACCATTGAGTAAAATAGCATCAAAAGCAGTAGAAATGAAAAAGGAGCTGAGAAAGCGAAATCATGTCCTTCCTCTGGGAGGACAGTGGCACAGTTCCTTCTTCCCCTCCCTTGTCTCTGGGAAAGAGCTACTAATTCTGGTTTAAAACACACAAACGAAAAGCACTTGAGAACAAATTACTGGATCATTAATGATGTGTAAGCATTGTTACATTGTAATGCAGAAGGCTGAGGATAGAGGTGTTGCTGCAGGAGGTGTTACTGATAAGGGAGCGCTGGAGAAGGGAAGGGATGTCCCGAGGTGGATGTGTAGGCTGTGTATTGTCTGAAAAGCTTGACTTAGCAGCACTGGGCTGGCTGAACTGGCTTAGTCTGATGCACAGGTGAACGAGGGGTGAGCAGAAATCTGAAACTGGAACAGTTTGTCACTGAGCTGTGTTATTGTTGGATCTGCTTTAGGAGAGGTGTAGTGATGTGATAGAATCGGTTTGTGGCAGACTTCAATGTCCAGGCAGAAAGAGAGCAAAGCCCTGGAGTTGGCTGTGGAGGCTGCAGGGTCTCCTTTGTTATGTCCTTTAAAAGGAGCTGAACAAACACTTTGGGCATGGCATTATGTGTCCAAGATGGAGAGCTGATCTAAGCAAAGAACATAAAGTGACTGTCAGTCATTTCAGCATTAGAGCTGTGTTCACATAAGTTTGGTCAGTTCAGTGACAATCCTTAAAATGGGGTCTGGCTAAAACTTTGGAGGTTCTTACAAGAGCTATCCACTGTCCTTACTTAGTTCTTGAAATCATATTTTATATAGCAAACAGATGACATTTTGGCAGCTTTTGTTACATTTGGATGGAGCTCTGGCCAGTGAGCAGCTGAGAGGAAAATGTCTGCCCATACATATTTCAAGGCCATGAGTTGGCAGGGAGCTCAAGCAGCTTCTCAGGTGATGGTCACCCCATCCACGTAAAATGAGGTTTTTGTGTTCTGTTTAGTGGATACCAAACAGGAATGAAAATGTTAAATCACTGTTGTTTGGGCTTCCTTCCATCCTTTGGACCTGTGTCTAAGGTCAGAGATTAGCATCTCCCTCCTCCTATCTTGCAGCAGGGTATGGAGATGCTCTGATTTTGTGCAAAGGCATCTGATACGCAGCCAGATGCTCCCTGCCTTGAAACATTTTGAACTCTCTCCAAATGCTTAAGATCCAAAAAGGCCTGGAGCCTGCACATCCTCTGCAAGGCAAGATGTGGCTGTTAAAATGTTAGTGATTGCTTATGGTGAGCATGTGGTTAAGTTGCATTTTGGAAGCTCCTGTTTATTATTTTTTCCTTTTCCATATAAGATTTTGTGTCTGTGTTCCTTTTGAAGAGAACATGCACTTGTAAGGAGACAGAACAGTTCCTTTTTAAGGTGAGCTTACAGGAAGGATAATTGAAGTTCCCTTCTCTGCTTTACTGGAAGATGATGGCTTAGGAAGGTGCAATCATGATTAAAGTGTTGTACTTAACGTTCCCAAGGGAATTCTGTTTGACTCACTCCATTTGTTCCTCCTTGGCTATATTCAAGAGAAATTGTGAATCCATTGTTTGGAGGAGTTGAGGCTCAATCTCTGAGCTATATCTGTGTCTACATTTGGTGGTGTGATGGTCCTGAGAAATGAGAAACTGTGGCTGCTTGAGAGGTGGAATGCACAGTCTGCACAAAGCCCCTGTTGCTGATAGGTTGGACTCTTGGTGTTCAGGGCCAGTGCTGCTCCAAAGAGGAGATGTGTCACCCTCACCATCACCCCTGGACACTGCAGTGTCCCTTTGGTGCTCTGTCATCCTTCCCAAATGCTGCCTGCGTTCCCAGGGGACTTTGCCAAGCTCTGCATTGCACAGTTCTGGCTGTGTAAGAACAGAGCAAACATTTTTGGTTTTTTTTGTTTGGAGACAAAGGGGAAGGGGGAAAAACCATAGTGACATCACTTTGTACTGTGTATGCAGTCACAGCATCCCTCCCAGCACTGGTGTCATTTATCTGCCAGCATCCAGCCAAAGCCTGGTAGATTTGGGAGGTCACCCCACCAATTTCCATGGTGGGAGGTGGAGATTGCTTCTCTGGGCTGTAATGGGCACCACTGACTTTTGCATTTGTTGTTTCTCTTACGGTTTTTGACCTTCTTGTTTCAGAGAGCTTGAGATGAAATCAGCTTAGTGCAATCCTAGGACTATGGGATATAGCAAATCTGTGTCTGTGTAGTGACTGTCTGTGCAATACATTTTTCCTTTCCCTGGTTTGACAGTAGATGGTTTTGGCTGTATCCCAGAGCATGGGGGCAGAGTTCACAGTGCTGGCTGTGCTGTGTCAAAAGCAGGTGAGTGAGTGGGTTTGGAACTGGCTCTGCTGCCCACACACCCATGGAGCTGTGGCTTCACCTCACTGGCCTTCCCTTTCCCTTGAAGGGAAGGAGAGAGGACAGCAGACAAGGCTGCAGTGATGGGGAAAAGCACAGAAAGGCTGCAGGGAGTTGTGGGAAACTGCTTAGTGCAGAGGGGCTGCAGCTAAAACTCATCATGGGTTGATTTAATTGGTCTCACTGATTAACTTAGTGCTGCTGCAGGGAAGATGATGCTCTGATGCTGGTTGTTCTTATTTTCTTCCTAAGCCAATAACACTCGCCTCTGATTATATTTGTTTTCTTCAGAGCAGGTAATCCAGGTGTGATCTTTCAGATGCAGAAGATCAAAGTGAAAAAGCAATTGAGGAGTTTAATAGTGAGAGCCTTGTTCTGGGTTTTTTGAACATTTAGAAACTAGTTTTTAATGAATGTGTTTATTTTCAAGGACTGAGCTATGAGCACTTACTGCTGGTGATGAAATATTTTCCTATTCAGGCCAGTATTTTCCTGTTCAGGTTACAGTTACAGGTGTAAAGCCACCATTAATACCCATTGTGAGAACAGAAGCTCTGGGCTATTGTGTGGAGGCTGTTCTTTCACCTACTCCCATCACAGCTTAGGGTTTCTTTTGGAAAATACATTCCTCGATTAAGAATCCCCTCTGAGCCTTGGTGTCCCACACAGTCAGAGCTCCAGCTGTGGCTTTATCCTGCTGTCATGCTCAGTCCATCAGAGTAGGATGAACACTGAAGAAATGGGATGATTCAGTAAAGCTCCTGTCTGTCTGATGTCAGCTTTGCAAGCCAGAAGATGTCACTTTGAAAATGTATCACACCTTAAATATCCTCACTCCTCAGAATTAAGGGTGCCCCACAGTAATTGCTGTGACTGTGTAGTGCCCCTTCCAACAGCCCTCCAGTCCTGTGGCTGTGAGGGACCACCAGTGTGGCAGTGATGGGGTGTTGCAAAATTTAACCACCCTAGAAATCTCTTTTTACAATGTGTTTGGTCTATAATTTTTGCTTGATGCTAACGGTGGTAATTGTAAAATGTCCCATTCACTCCACAAAGCACAGTTGGCACAGCTACCCACATTCTTGGGCACTGAACCTAATCCTTGATCTCTGTTACAAGGTAACCAGGCTGTTTGGCTCCTGCACTGAAGTGGATTTCTTAACATNTTTTTTTTTTTTTTTCCATTGCAATCAAGTATTTGTTTCTGTAGGGATAAGTCAGTAGAAGATGAGGTCAGTTCAGGTCACTGAGGAAATCAGGAGGGCTCTGTGTGTGTGTGTGATTTCTACACCACATCCCCAGGTGCTTTAGTGCATCACCAAGATGCTGGAGTACCAAGTCTGGTGTTCTTTTGGGGAATAAAAGTATAAAATTAAACACAGGGCTGTGATATGTTTAGGAATAACAGAAGTGTGTCACTTGCTCTGAGCTTATGCTCTACCAATTTTAAACTGGTAGAAAATAATTCTTACCCTAAGACTCCATACCAGAGAGTCCCAGTGGAGAACACTTGCAAACCCCTTAAGGTCCATCCTGGACACTGTGTGTGGTCCCATCATTCCAGGCATGGCTGCAATGCCACTGCAGGGGGTTGTCCCGACAACGGGAGTTCTGACTCTTCACTTATCCTTGTAACCTAATTACTGTCATGGTTTCTACACATAGAACAGAATTTAGCCTTTCCTACTCTGTCCATTGTTTCCTTATCAGGACCAGTCACAACACTGGCAGCACTGGGGTATTCAAGGATGTCTGTCAGCATCATTCTGTCAACTGTGTCTGTCTTTGGGTGTGAGCACTGCTGTAGCCAAGGCCCACTTTTACAAGGCTGTTCTGTAAGGGAAACCCAGTGGTGTAACAAGTTTCCATGTACTTGTAACCTGAGAAGAAAAATCTGTTTGTTTTCTCTTTGAGTGAGGCACTGTCCTTGTCTTGTTCTGTGTTATTGGGCCCGGTGTTGAGGAAACCCAAGAGCAGTCAGAGCTTCCCTTGTGCTGGTCCCAGCCCACATCCATGGCAGTGCCACCAGCCTGGCCGTGCTCAGACCCCTGCTTTGCCTTTTTCCTTAGAGCTGCTGCATTTTAGTGCTTCCTTCCTTGCTCTTGCCAAGGATTTTACCAATCCCTGTATCCCTGGGGGTAAGTGGAAACCCTCAGCAAGACAGACACAGTAGCCATTCCTCAGAGCTCTGCTTTTAACTTGTAATGGGATTAATGATTTAGACTGTCTGAAGTTAATCCTTTAAAGGTGTTAACTCCAAACAAATGAGTTCCCTGCTCCAGCCCACAGTATAATTAGGCTTTTGATGAACTTCGGGTGCTTGTAATCAAAATAGTCCTAAAGCAGAAAAACCTTTTGTGGCATTTCATGATCACCTCTCAATCAATGCATTAACAGTGGAATTCAGCCATTCCCGCTGATCCTGGCTGCCGAGGGAGGATCCCCATACGTGCAAGGTAACTCACCATCACAATTCCCTGTCTGTTCCCTGGCAGGGTCAGGATGGCCACCTCAACCCTGAAGAACCAGCTGCAGAGTGCCCAGAAGAACCTGCTGTTCCTGCAGCGAGAACACGCCAACACCCTGAAGGGGCTGCACGAGGAGCTGCGCCGGCTGCAGCAGCGCTGCACAGGTACCGTTCCTTGGAGTGCCTGCTTCCCACCTCAGCAGGGAAACCCCAGCAGCACAGCCCACCAGCAGGGTGGATTTAGGGCCTTCAGTTTGTATCTCGTGGCCAACTGGCTGATCAAAGCCAAGGTTTTTTTATTTGTTCTTTAAAAAGCTGATAGTTTAGTTGTTCTACATGTTTGTTGATTTGCAGTGAATCTCCTGTTGTTGCTTTGGGCAGTGGGAAGAGTTAATTCTGTATTTATTGAAAGATATTGTAAATCCGCTCGTCAGGTGATGTATGGGCTCCGTGATGATGTTCTAACAAAAATAAACAACTTTTTTTTCCTTAGATTTAACCTATGAGCTGACTGTAAAGAGTTCAGAGTCATCAGGTAAGGAATTCATGACACTTTTCTGTTAATGTTCATGTTCAATTTACTAATCTTTTTCTGTGTTCACATTTTCTTTTCTACTCTCCAGACTTATTTATTTATGAAGTAAATGTCAAAAGTCCTTTCCCAAGGTCACACAGGAAATCTGTGAAAGAGCCAGGAATAGCACCTGGAACTGCTGACTCCACTAGACACTCAGTTCCCTGCTTGCTATATGGGAACACAGGACACAAATTTTAGGGGCAGAAGAGTGAGATTATTTTTAAAACTTAGCTGAGCTGGTCCTGTAATTAACCACAAAGCTTTTATTAAATATATATATATATATATAAATAAATATATGTATATGTGTATATATAAAAATATGTGTGTATATATGTGTGTGTGTGTATACAATTGTATATGAATTATGTTAACAACAGGTAAAGAGCAGGAATAAGAGAATTCCCTGAGGTTAACCCCTGCATCAGGGATGGTGTGGGATGAGTATTGGCTGAAGTTGTATTTTGGATTCCTCTTAGAGAGGGCAGGAGGAACCCTACTGCAGTTTTCCATAACGGCTGTTGTTAACTTGAAACACTTGTGCTTCTCCTGTTCTTCTAGAGAGTGGTGGTTCACGAAGTGATGAGCTCAAAAGTAAGTGCAAAGATCTCGAAGCTCAGCTGAAAATCAAAGAAGCTGAAAACACCGAATTGTTGAAAGAACTCGAACAAAAGAACGCGATGATAATGGTGCTGGAAAACACCATTAAAGAAAGAGAAAAGAAGTATTTGGAAGAGTTAAAAATGAAAAGCCATAAGCTCAATATGTTGTCCAGCGAACTGGAGCAGAGAGCGAGCACGATTGCGTACCTGACCTCTCAGCTGCACGCGGCCAAGAAGAAGCTGATGAGCGCCGGCGGGACTTCGGAGGGGACCCCGTCCGGCAGCCCGGTGCTGTCCGGCTACAAACCGTCCCCTCCCAAGGACAAACTGCCCGAGACGCCGCGGCGCCGCATGAAGAAGAGCCTGTCCACGCCGCTGAACCCCGAGTTCGAAGAGGCCTACAGAATAGGGGCGGAGAGCCGGAAGCTGGTGCTGCGAGAGCCCGTGGATGCCATGCCCGACCCCACGCCCTTTCTGCTGGCCAGGGAAACGGCGGAGGTGCACGTGATCAAGGAGAGGCCGGTGGTCATTCCGCCGATCCCCTCGGATCGCGCGCCCGGCGAGGCGCACAGCCCCGCCCGCGAGAAGCCGCACAAGGCGCACGTCGGGGTCGCTCACCGCATCCACCACGCCGCGCCCGCCCAGCCGCAGGACGTGGAGACCCTGGCGGTGGAGCAGGTGCACGGAAGCAAAGCGGTCAGAAAGCACTCGGGGACAGACAGAACTGTCTGAGTACACCACGGAGGCGCTGGTCTGTGCTGGATATGCACTGTGAGCCTGTAGGGTAAATAGCACCTGCGGTGAAGTTTCTTTTGATGCCCCATGCATGCCAAACTCCTCCCGGGTACATCATTAATACATTTTGCTCTAATGAAACCTCCTAGGACTGTGTTCATATGGCAAGGTATATAACCACTCCATGCTGTGGCCAAATCAGGGGGACCTGACCGCTTGCTTCCAAGTGCTGCTCCATTTAGTGTTTGTGCACGTGTGGACAGAGGCACGGGCTGCGTTAGTGAGCGCTCGTAGCGAGAACGCCCCTCCCTCACGCTGCAGCCACAGCTGCTGGCTGCGAACTGGACCTGGCAGGGGTTCTCTTGTCTCCACTGTGTGTGTGAGCACCCCAGAGCCGTCACTGACCTCTGCCACAGCAGCACTGAAAGTTGGGCACGTGTACGTTCACTTTAATGACCTAAGGACGTCCCCAGAGTCCCGGCAAGCACTACTTGATTAATCCTGAATACTTTGGTTTGTGGCTTTAAGTAAAATATGGGTGGGGGAAGCACCATTTAAAGGGTTATCGACCCTCATAGGAAGAGAATGAACACTGGGTTGTTTGTGGGGATTGTTTTGGGTTTTTTTAATCAAATGGCTTCACAACACATTTTATGCTAGTCAGTACACTGCACTTGTAGCACCTTCCATACTGGCTCAGAGCTCCTTTTCCAGGGAGGAAATGTAACTGGCTATCCAATATGGAAATGGTTCTTTATGCTCTAACCTGCACTTTTTTTGTAAAGGGATTATTTTTGTTTCCTAAAAATCATAGTCTTGTTCTGGGCATCATCAGAGAGTGCTGGCTGCTGCCAGCATAGAACCTGACTTGCCCCTCTAAAATGTGAGTATTTAGTTTTAAGTGATGTAACCGATTCGTACAGGAGAACCTGGCATCCTTGATTTCTGTCCTTGTGGATTGGGATGGACCTGCCTTGCACTTGACCAGATTCCCCTACTCCTTTCTAGTAAGTAGCAGGTAGACCCAACAGCTGTTAGACTACTTGATTCTTTTTATTACTGTTTTTTTTTTCTAGGAAAGAAAGGCATACTAGGAGCTGGGAGGGTACGTAGTTTTGGGATAGGAGCACGAGTTTGTCCATTTTTCTTACATTCTGTTCACCTCTGCTTCACTCTTGTCTGCAGCCTCTGAGTAGGACCAGCAAGAAACACTGGCTCCCAAATGCTGCTAAGCTTATGATGTGCCTTTAAAAATTTGGAACATGTATTCTCTGTGACAGCTGATGAAGGATCCCTGCCTGCCCCGTCCCCTCCCCTCGCCAGCTGTAGTTTGCCCCTCGTAAGCTTTTCCTGCAGCTGTGTTGGTGTGTGTCTCCCTCCGGGGCCTTGGACACTGCCAGCGTTCCTGGCGAAGGCCCTGGCAGAGCTGTGCTCCCGCTGTGGTCCCGCTCCGTTCCCGCAGCATGACCCTCCCAGCAGGGCTGATCCCTGGCGAGGCTCTGCCCTCTGCCTGCCCCCTGCACCCTCTGGCACTCGCTGCTCCAGAGTCCCAGACCCGCCTCAGCCTCACGCCTCGCTGGCTCTGTGGTAGGAATTTGTTTCACAAGTGGTGGGGAGGGATAGGGAAAAGCTGTGTTCCCAGAAGTGGTTGGTTAAAGCAAGGTCGTTACTCTGAGGTTTACTGTTTTTGCGTGTGTTGCGTTAACCGGCGGCCGGTTTGGTTACTGTGGTTGTTGGCACCATGTTTTTATGGTCATGTGTTGTATGAGTGACCTACCCTGCCACTTGTTGGAGGCTGGTGGGAGGCACCGCTTCCAGGCAGTGCAGAAACGATGCTTTGGGCAATTAAAGACATTTCTTACAACCATCCAGGTAAACCTTTAGTCTTTGTGTGTGTGAGACCAACTTACTCTCTCTTTGCAGCCACAGACCAGCTTGGAGCCCGTTCCAAAGGGAAACACAAATTACAAATAACACTGTTCTTCAAACACATTTATTGGGAGTATAATACGACCAAGCTAACACTAAGTAAAGTCAGGTGTGCCTAAGTGAACACAATCACACCCACGGTGCCAAATCTCTGCCCTCCTTTGGGTTGAGGGTTTTTTTTCCCTGTGCCTCTGCAGGGTTGCATTCTGGGGGAAGAACACGGTGCCTGTTTTTGACTCATTCAGCGTTCAGGGTGAGACACACACCTTGGAGGACCCAGTGGGAAATGTGCCTGGTAGTGTAAAGGTCAGCTTCAAAGACAAGGCCGAAGCCCATGGCGTTGCGGCGCAGGGAGGTTGTGTACACCGGGGTCCGGAGCGTGTTCTGGAAGAGGCAGCGCGGACACTGAGCAGGGCCTGAGCTGCTGCAGGGAACTGCAAACAGCAGGGGCCTCCAGGAGAGAGCACTGGCTTCACACATTCACTTTTCTTAAAGGTATTAAATAGCCAGCACCCAGAATATGTAAGTGTCCTTTATGACATTTACTGGGGATGGGAAATAATTAAAAGAGTAGGGGGAGTGTACGAGTGGCACAAGAGCCCTGTCCCAGAGTGCCTGAAGGGGAAAAAGGCACCAAATGCACCAAACTGCACTGATGAGTAGTGTAAGGAGAAGTGTTAAACCAGAGGGGAGTGGTAATGATAAAATGCAGCTTCTGGGCAGAGAGGGCCTGGCCTGGCAGCTGGGGAGCTGTGACAGTGAAGGAAGGTAACTGAGGAGCCCTACCTGGAGCCTGAGTCTGTGCGCTTCTGTGGGGATGATCCTCAGGATGGGCAGCTCCACCACCGGGACACGGGGCTTGCTCGGGATCAGGCAGCCCTGCTCTGTGTCCCAGTCTGCTCCTTCCAGGAACAGGCCAGAGACATAGCAGCCTGTAAAGGCAGAAAATGCAACATTTGGGTAAAGTGAGCTCCTAGAAAAGCTCTAAGAGATCTTTTAAGATAATAGTTCCTGTAGTTCCTGTTCTGGGCACTACAGTCATCACAAACATACTGCATTTTAAACTGCAGCTGCACAGGGTGCAGTTTTCTGAGAGCTTTGGTTTTATCGTGCAGCTGTATTAGGAAATCAAATTAAATTGTCTCAGTTGCTCTACACATGATAAACAGTAGCAGGAATAAATGCAATTTGCTGCCATCCAATTGCCCAAGTCACAGAGAGCTTTGTAATTCCCCTGGGCCTGATCACTGGGTCACTGCCAGCAGGTGAAGGGTCAGGACAGTTGGTATTTGTACCAGAACAGGTACAGCATTTAGATGTAACAACAAAATGAGAATTTTTCCTCTTCTGTTCCCAATCAGAGCTGGTACTCAGAGCCTTGCGTAGCTGTTCCCTGTACCCAGCTTATTATATTTAGTTATTAGAGCAGTGCTAGTCATAGAGAGCTCATAGAGATACTTACACAATAAATGATACAGATTTGTAGGTACTTTTGGCTTAAGTACATTTCCATACAGTATTTGTACTATAAATAGATCTTACCAAGCCTGCTGGAACTGGGAATAGTCTAGGCATAAAAAAATCATTGTGTCTTTATATACAGACATACATATGTGTGTGTGTATATATACATACGTGTGTGTGTATACATACATATGTGTGTGCGTGTGTGTATACATATATATGTGTGTGTATATACATGCATATGTGTGTGTACACACATACATGTGTGTATATACACACATAGTGTGTGTGTACACACATATGTGTCTGTATGTACACACATATACGTGTGTGTGTGTGTGTACACGCATATGCAGGTGTGTGTGTGTACACACGCATATGCAGGTGTGTGTATGTACACACGCGTATGCACGTGTGTATATACACACGCGCATACAGGTGTGTGCGTATACACACGCGCATACAGGTGTGTGCGTATACACACGTGCATACACGTGTGTGCGTATACAC
>WEIU01005694.1:21906-44432 GCA_013389925.1 Aegithalos caudatus | reverse complement strand
ATCTTAAAAAATTTTGGGTTTTTTTTTTTTTTTTTTTTTTTTTTTAATTAAAACACAGGGCTTGAAGAAAATTGAGCAATATAATTGGTCTTCAGAATGAAATTTTACAGAAAATAGAAGAGAAGGGAGATTGAAAGAAATAGGTCAGAGGTAGTTACCAAGATGTGCATACATATAAAGTAATACATACAACAAAGAAGAATTAGTGTATGCCAGTTAATGAAAGCAAACAAAATAAGAAAACAATATCTATACATAGAAGAAAAAGAGCACTGTGAAGAGGCAGAAACTCATAAAATACAGTAGGGAAANTTATGAAGAGAAAAAATATTAATAAAATTATGAAAGAGTATAATACAAGAAATAACAATATTAAAGCATATTATGCAAGAATCAGAAACAGTGATTAATGATAATAGCTGGAGAGACTGAGACCAAAGAGTAAACAGGGTATCTGCCCACATGCTGTTTGAACAGTGAATAATTCATAGAGAACAATCAGGATCCCACTGCTGTGAAAATTATTTTAGGATCCACCTTTTGAAGAAGGAAATTGCCCTAGTAACTAATCTATAAAATTATGTTTACAGTTCTCTCGGACAGAAGGAATGTCAGAAACAGTGTAAAAGAAATACAGTGAGTGGTAAATTACAAGAACCGGTAAGACTGAGAGATGTAAATTACCCTGTTCCTCACGCCTCTTAGACTGACAACTCTGAAAACTAAGCCAGGTTTATTAAATTCCAGCTCTAGCTAGTCAAATGCTGAAGTTTTTGAAGTTTCCTTTACTTGTGATATCCAATTAGTGTGACTACACGGTTCTGAAACATTTGTCCATAGAACATCTACTGCTGAGAAATCTTCAGCAACTAAAACTTCAACTTCTCTGTTATAATTGATTTATGAAAACAGTTTTCTGTAGCAGATACAAAGAAAGAATGTGGAACTGAGGCCAAATCTATGTGACAAATTTCTATGGCATAGTTTTTTTGAAGACTGGCATAAGAATATTTTATTGACATCTCTCAAAAATCTGCCTGTAGCTTTTCTTATAAATGCAGACGTATATGTATGAATGCATTCATATTTCAGCATGCACACTGCTTTTGCTTTCATACTAACACAACCCATAAAATTTTACTAGCAAGGTTGTGCAGCCATAGATCTTCCTTGACTAATACATCCCTTTAAAGCAGAGAAGAGTTTTCCTTACAGTAGAACACAGAGTAATGGTTTGACAATTATGAAAGTCTCTAAATAAAACAATTCCACTCTGCCATTTAGCAAGATAATAAAGGGAAAAATATACCCCCAAGTCGAGTGGGGTATTTCACTAGTGTCTTCATATCTTATTAGAGAAGCATTCTTTTTTTGTTTATTCTTTCATTTATGGTAGCCTTTTTATAGAGGATCCTTCATTTCAAAATCTAAACCACAAGGAGAGGAAAGGTATGGGCATCTAGATACAAGTTTCTCATGGGAAAATGTGAAATGTTTCTTTTCATTTCATTGTACCTATTTATTAGTGAATAAAACCAGTAACTATGAAATGCTTCAACAGCACAGTGGATGATTAACACTTAATCTAATCTCATTTTAAATCATTCATATAGATTAGTTTATGTGAGATTCATTTACCTGTCCTTATGCTAGTCATTTTAAAAATAACTTGCTGCTTGTCAGTCTGCTAAATAATGAATTCTCATCAGTTCTGTATTCCCTTGAGAGTTATTTTGAAATGCAATCTGTTATGTGAAATACATATTCGTGATTAAAAAGAAAAAAGACATGAGAATATGAGCTATAAAATCATGATGTCAGTTTTTAGAATCAAGCCTCCAAAAATGTTTCTGCTGCCAATGAGCAGACATCTAACCATCTCAGTTTCTTGTGATCCTACCCAATCCCTTTCCCTCTTCCCCTTCCCCCTCCTGACCCTCATCCTGCCCTTTGCCAGGTAGCTGGCAACAACACCTGACAGCTGACTCAATATATTTCTTCTCTGTTTGGTGCCCTCTTTCCCCACATTATTTAGCTCATTACATGCAGCCCCGAAAATATTTTGTTTTGGAACAAAGATTTATATCTTGAAGAAGCTCTGGGTTTTACAAACCTGGGAGAGTGCTGCTCCAGAAGACAAACTGTCCTGAGTTTGTCAGTGTCCTCACCAACCCTGGTTTTCTTTGAAAACAGACTCATTGAGACTTTTTATCAGCTAATTGCTTATGCTGTGTTGCTATAATAAAAAGAATTTAACGTGTTATCAAAGTAGAGAAGGACATAATCAGTCCCATGCCAAGTTTGGCTATGACCATGAGAGAGTTCTGCTCATTTTTAAGATTTCACCTGTATTGGATGTTGGTTGTAAATTGTACAAGCAGTGAAAGGCTTGATGAACTGTCTGAAAAAATAAAGAAGCTACTAAACACACCAAACATTGGTGCATGCTCAAAGCAGCAAAAAATTAAGTCAGAGTTTACTGGTTTGTATTTCACCATTACTATTTTCAGAAACAGGAAAGGACATGTAAAACAGCCATGTCTATATTACACATTTTCAGGCTCAAATTTAGGTCAGGTATCAGTATATTTGCTTCCCAGATGTTAAAAAAAAAAAAAAAAAAAGAAAGAAAATTTTGGTGTCACAGGTCTTCAAGGTTTTAAAATCCTGATTTAATCCTAAGAGAGGAAAGGAGTCTTCCAATTAAAACTGTAGAAAATATATGATGCTGAAGTTATAAACACTCCATTTTCATATCATAATCCAGAATCACAGATTTTAGCCAGAAAACTTATCTGCTGGTTTTTGGTAAACTTTTTTCTTTTAGTCATTTAATTAATTTTTGGTTTTGTTTGGGTCAGTCCTAGCTTACTCTTTTTCATTGTTTAGTTCACTCCATATTTCAGTCTACCAAGTCAGGGTCCTGGTGCTTATCACACAGAGAAAGGCTGCTGCTGACCTTAGGTAATATGCATTTATTGAAGGCAACACAGGTATAGTACTTTGCATCAATTACAGGTCAGATCCCATGTCCAGATGACAGTGCACATGCACTCATTCATGACATCAATTTAGATGTATTAATATAAATGCAAACAAACTGGGATTCTGTTCTGAGCATTCAGTGTAACCTTCCTTACTTACTCTGATTTCCCAAGCTTGTACAGTTTGGGTTTCACATTAGTTTAAGCTGAAACTACTGTGATAATTAGTTATCTTCCTGTCCTTATAGCTTCAACTCTAATTGTGTGGTCCTAAATCTTTTCTACATGTAACCCAGTGGCTTATTTGACTTCTTTGTGAAGCTCATCATGAGCAAGGAGGAAATTAATCCAGCAACAAAACAACCAAGTTTCTTATGTTCTGGTGTTGACACATGTAAGAAAGAAGACATTTAGGGAGAGAGCATGGCAGATTCATATTCTGAGCTCATAATTCACCAATACACATATTTTTTCTTTATTACACTACATAAATATTAGCTCAATATAACCAGGATGACATTTATGCAAATGCATTTCATATGATCATTCCACATTCTCAGTGATTAGATTTGTTTCTTCATCCATTTAATGTTTTGTATTTTCTGCATCCAAATAATAATCATCCTAATTTCATTGCATATTTTACCTGTGTGGTGTGCATATCCAGGGAGCAGGCATTTTGGTTGAGACAGAAATACAGTAACATGGGAACACTTGCTTTCTTTAGGTTTATCTTATGTCATTTTTTCCTGTGTTGTGTGTTTCAGAAATCCTGACATCTTCAAAAGCAAGGGAAGCAGAGAAGTACTCTTACATGATTAAAAGACCTGAACATGTGCCCTTGATAGAGATTCTGACATCTTTCTATTAAAGTCTGCTCTTGAGCTTTTGTAATTTTTTTTACTTCACTCATCTTCACACATTCACGATGAAGTATTTTCCTCCATCTTTAATCAGGCTTTCTTTCCTTTAATTGCCCATAAGAATACACCAAAATATGATACACAAAAGACGCTTAGATAAAATAAATGCATTCTGAAGTAGGCATCATGAGAGCAGTCAAGACTGAAGATAAATTTCTGCAGCACTTTATGATTCTCATGCCAAATTGTCACGTTCTAGGCAACAGGCTGTTTTGACCTACAGTCATGTCCAGATCACTTTTCCAGTGAGAAAGACATCTTTCAGTCAGCATAAAGAGTTGACAAACTTAGAAATACAGAGACAGAGATGAAACATCTTAGACAGAAAACAGTCTCAGAAAAAAATTTTATGACAAAAACTTAGTGTTGCCAACATCAATATCTGAGTAGCTTATCTTCCTGATATGCACACAGTAGTCAAAACTAGGCTGAGAAAAGTTTCAGCTTGCATTGATAAAATAGTCCTTAGATTCTGAGTCTTGTGTTCGATAAATGTTGTTTTCATGTAAATTTTCATGGGCGAGTTAAATGACATGATTTTTTACTTTACAGTAGCCAATGCCAAAAATGTCAAGACAAGAAAATAAGTGATAAACTTATTAGACATCTTGGAATCAATGTTTCATAAAATGCTTTTAGAGACAGAAAAAAGAAATCTAGACAATTTAAGCCTTGTGGAAGTTTTTTTGTTTGTTTTGTTTTGTTCTTTCTCTGAGGGTGATGTTTCTGGTTGTTAATTTTTTTTTCCAATTAATTTTTTTATCTTTATATTTATTCTGTGTTCAGCAGTTATAACTTGAAACATCAAAGACAAAGATGATGTACCCAAGTTCTTATTTTCTCAGTGTTTTGATGTCTTAAATGGAGGAGATGTATCACAATCACAACACATGTAAACCGGATTCTACTGGATCCATACCCCACATATTATACTTTATGGACTAGGATATATAGCTTTTGTTTCTTGGCCAAATGTCCAAAATATTATTTGAATAAAACTTCCTATAAATACATCTTAATAAAACAAAAGGAGGTTGTTATAAATCATCAGAATAAAAAGTAGAAATAGAAAAAAAAAGTCAATAAATTATTTAATAATTTGTAACATTTATTTCAGTATTAAGAAAGGTCACTTTGACATAAAAGATAAAGAGCTCACTTGGAACAAAATTTATTTCCTTCAGAGAAACATCTACTACTGGCTTTATATTATGGATCATTGCTTGAATATGGGCTACTGGCCACAGTAACACTTACCTGAGTGAAACCTCTCATTGAATCAATATACCTACTTTTGTATTTTAGGAGAAAAAATTGTTTCAGCTTTCTCAATACACAGTAGAAGGAGTCCATGTGGTTACCTCTACTAAAAAGAGTGCTGAAAGGGATATAAAGTTATATCTGCCTGTCTCAAGTAAAATTGAATGAGCGAGCAGCTAAAAGAGACAATGCTTAGACCTGTTTTATTATCTGAAAAAAAAAAATCTAATTCAATTGTTGATGTATTCTCATCAAACAACAAGGAATGGTTTAATACTGGTAAAGATGTGCAAGGAACAGAGAGAGCAAACATACAGGTTCATGTATCAGAGTAGGCATATGGCATCATCCTGAACCTGTAAGCAGCCTTTACTTCTGAGCTCACTGCTGTTTGCTCAACAGTTACACCAACAAGGCGTAGAAATATTTTGCTTCTTAACACTGCCAAAGGGAGATAATAATAATAAGTTTCTAAATTCATCAAAGCATCTGAAAAATGTAACCTTGATATCTGAAAACAAAAATGTTACTTCAGAATCTGCCAGTCAAGCAGTCAATATGTTCAGAGAATCGTCAGTATAAAATAAAACAAGAATAACATAACAATTAATAGATAGGCTCTTCTACCAGTCCCATCACATTCCACCACCCACTGCTCTCACTAGATAGGGGTCTTCCTGAAGTACACTCCATCCTTAAATTGAATGAGACTGCTATGAAGAAAGATTTAAGGTGGGTCAATGGAAACTGAATAGGTATTAAAGAATGCTATCAATAATGGATTATCAAAAAGCCAGAACACGGCCCGCCAAATAAGTAAAGTTTATTTAAATTTGAATTTTAACAATGAGATTAGCACTGCAGGTAGAAGAAAGTTTTGATGAAGAAGTCATTAGCTGAACTTATTGGTTTTTTGGAAAAGAAAGCTGGAAGGAGTGTCCAATACTACAGAGGGCCATGTGGCCGTTTAGAAGGACAAGTTGGAGAGATGGGTAGGAAAAAACCTGAAATTCAACAAAGGCAGGTGCAGGGTCCTGCACCTGGGGAGGAACAACACCATGGACCAGTACAGGCTGGGGACCAACCTGCTGGAAAACAGCTCTGTGGAGAAGGACCTGGGGGTCCTGGTGGACAAGAAGCTGTCCATGAGCCAGCAGTGCCCTTGTGGGCAAGAAGACCAGTGGTATCCTGGGGTGCATTAGGAAAGCATTTCCAGCAGGTCAAGAGAGGTGATCCTGCCCTTCTGCTCAGTCTTGGTGAGGCCACACCTGGAGTGCTGTGTGCAGTTCTGGGCTCCTCAGCACAAGAGTCATGGAGCTGCTGGAGCAAGTCTGGTGGAGGACAAGAAGATGATGAGATGACTGGAGCCTCTCTGAGTAACTTGTCCTATTCAGCTTTGAGAAAAGATGACTGAAAGGGAGCTCATCAATATCTATCAGTATCTGAAGGGAAAGTGCCATGAGGATGGATCCAGCCTTTTTCCAGCAGTGCCAGCAATAGGGCAAAGAGGCAATGGGCAGGAACTGGAACACAGGAAGTTCTACCTGAATATGAGAAATAACATCTTTACTCTGCAGGTGACCATGCATTGGAACAGGTTTCCCAGAGAGGCTGTGGAGTCTCCTTCACTGGAGGTATTCAAGAACCTTCTGGATGCGATCCTGTGCTGTGTGCTCTGGGATGAGCCTGCTTGATCAGGGAGGATGAACCAGATGGTCTTTTACCATCTGACCCATTCTGTCATTCTGTCATTCTGTGATTCTGTGTTTTTCATTGCCTGACAGTGAGGTCAGAAAAAACTTACATATAGATAAACTGAGACTTGGGTATCTTTATGTTTCACAGGGAGAAGGTAGATTAAAACATGTTAATTCAAGCACTTAAGACCAACATACTTGGGTGTTTTTCTGTTTTTTTTTGTTTTTTTTTTTGTGACTGCCTATCTAAGGTATTGGTGCAATCCATACTGTCCTAAAAACCTTTCTGTTATACACAACAAAGAAACAAAAGGTAAACATTACCTTCATTTGAAAAACCAAAATCAAGAATTCCTCAAATGTAGAGTTAGACTGTGGAAAGGAATAAATAGACAATGAAGAAATTGAGCTGAAGTCTCCTAGTGCTAGCTTCTTACCTTTTTCTTACTAAATTTAATTCAAATGTTTATATCAACAGGCCTTCAAAAGCCAAATATGCAGAATAAACTACTTGTTCACCTCAGTCAATACAAAGCAAAGCTGGGATTCTCTGAGTACAACCAATTTCATACGGAATTACATAAGATAATTGCACATAGCTCTTCATTAATTCTCTCTGACTTGAGGGATCATGAAGAACAAAATGCCAGGAAAATGGTTTAGCATCTAAATCTAAGAGGTCCGTAAACTGACCTCTGTATTTATGATGTTGGACCCAAAAATGGGAACATTTTGTAATTCATATTTGCCTACTTTACACTCTAGAAAAGTGAACAAGTGGGTAGAAATGAAGATAAAAGAGAACTGGAGAGCCTTTGCTATCACTGTTGGAGAAACTGGAGGATTAGCTGACAGATGAAGGAATAGAATTGGGATTAGTTCCAGACCAGTATCTTAGACCCTCTCTACTGAGTCATAAGTTTTTTGGGTCTCTGCTGAACCTCAAATGTGTAAGATAAATTCTGTTTTGTTTTTCCATCAGTCTGTTGTTTCAGACATTAGTTCAGAACAGTTACAGTAACCTCAATTCTTATGCATTAAACTCAGCTTGTTCTCCCCCCACCCCCCACTTTTCCCTCCATTCCTGTGTTTTTCTGTCTTCTCCAGAACTTCTGGCAATGAAAACATGAGATGAACTAATCAGGGACCTGTACTGGAAACTTGATCAAGATTCTCACAAGACATTCTCTTAACATTTCTTTGGAGCCACTGGCTTATGCAAATACGATTTTTTGCCCACTCCAACATTTTAAACTGAGACACATCTTGCTCAAGGATTTTGTTTCTAATCCATTTTGCAAATAATACAGAAATGGTTAAATGCAAAGTGCCTGTAGCTGTGGCTGAGGAAAGAGAAGTGACTCAGATTGCCATAGGCTGCCTCCTCAGCTTTCCTCTGAGCTGGGACAGGACATAGTGAAAGGGAACAGCTGTTCCCTCAGGTAGGAAAGTCACAGTAGTGTGTTAGTCAGCTGAGAAGCAAGCTCACTTAAAATACCTAACTGTCCTTTTTGAAATTTATGCTAGAAAAGTAACCTTTGCTATAAAAGTAACCTTTGCATGAAAGTATTTTTTTTTCCCTGACCACTGACCAAAACTAGTCTTTTTGTAAGATGGAACGCTCCTTACAATTCCTGGGAAGAAAGAAAAAGATACTGTATTTTGTATGAGTTGTTATGATCTGAAAATTAGACATTCTTATATTGTCTGTCTGCCTTTAACAGGAGTGGCTTCTATGCTCATCCTACCATTCCTCTTCTCTTAGTGGCAGTGTGACCTTTCTGCTGAGGAGCCTGGCTTCCCACATAGAGTTTCTGTGACCTTTATGGGAGCCTCAGCAGAATGACTTACAGCATACTTCCCTCTTAAACTCAGCTATATAACACAACAGTTTTGTGGAACACTTCTCTATATTTGAAACAAGAAAAATAGTTGAGCAATAGGTAAAACTAAGGCTTATTTCAGAGCGGAAAAATCTGAATAAATTAAATAAAACCAATGATAGAGTAACAAAAATTATATTAAACTAATCAATGGAGGGTTCAAACACATTTTCTTTTCTTATTCAGTACCAAGGTTACTTGAATTTTCTCTATTAATATTAACCACACAATCTTCTATCTTCCTCACCTGTTACCAGGACTTGACAAGGAATTTCTTTTACCTTGAAATATACTAGCATAAATTCTGCTTAAAAAGTCTTGCTTTTCTAGTAGGTTATACTAGGAAGCTCTAAAAAATCTTTCATCTGACTCTCCAGAGATGAGTGGAACAAAAGAAAGGGGTTTATCCATGTTTCTGCTCTAGCTAAGAGAGCTTTTGATTTTATTTATTTATCATTGCAAGTGAGCTGTTACCTAAAAGTAATATCAAAAAAAAAAAAAAAGTCACTGGTGGTAGAGCAATGTCAGTGATTATTTTTTTATTGTAAAATAAACTCAAAAATTAAAATGGATAGAGAACAGAAAACTTGGTGAACATATTTCAGTGTTACATACGTAAGCCAAGAGAGGGTTGAAAAGGGTATTCTGAAAGTTCAAAAAACTCATCCAAGACATGCACTCTGATTGTTAGATATTTGGTCAAAATGACACATTCAGTCACATAGCTGCCAAGTTGTTTAAATTAAAATTGTGCCTGTAGCCCCATAACAATTAAAACAATGCAGTAGTGAAGTTTTTTAAAATTTAAATCTGTTTTAAATATGGGAACTTTTCAGAACATTAGTGGTATAGGAAGCAGAAAATTTAGTTTTAGGCTCTTGTAGATATATTTAGAAGAGATATGTTTCTTTAATACTCTGAAAGAATTGTAGTTTAAACACTCTAGTGATTTAGTTTAATGATCTATGTGTACAGAAATATATGACCCATTTATAAAATACTTCTAAGAAGAGTATTTTTTTTAATTAAAGAAACTAGTAATAAAAATTTTAAACTTCCAAGTTTTCTTAAAACAATTCATGAAAGGTCTCAATTTCAATTTCTCTTGCTCATGAATGTCTTTCAAAATATGCCAAAATGAATGACATTGTAGTAATCTAAATAGTAGCTAAATTAAATGTTCAGTTTGAATTCAAATGAAAAGAACAAGTAGTTTAATAAAAGTGGGAAAACTCTCAAACCCACAACACCAGAGAATATAAAAAGGCATTAGTGAATCACAGAATAAAGAGGCCAAAAATAAAATAAGAATGAATATAAATAGTATTTGCTATTAGGTGGGATTTTCAAAAGCAGACAGCATGTAGACTTTATTGTGCTTACATTGAAGCCAGTAATAAAACTCCCACTGAATTAACAGAGAACTGATCTAAGCCTACACTGAGCACTTTCAAGATCACACCACTAACCATACACTAAATCATCAGATGATGAAAGGGAGCTTCAGAGATCAAATAACATTCTTCCTAGTTTAGTCCCTGAGAAACTAGTAAGGTCAGAGATGACTTCAAGTATATGAAGTACATAAAGCACCAATGTTCCGTAGGATCTATAGCAGATTTCTTGTATACTGTTAGAAACAATGGCCTACAGGGTGAGTGTAAAAATATTTTTCACCCTGAAGTTATCAATATTGGTAGAATGAACATTAATGTTTGGGGTAACCACAACCTCCCTGGGTCTCACCAACCTCACAGTAAAAATTTTCTTCCTAACATCTGATCTAAATTTCCCCTTTTTCAGTTTGTTCTCATTACTTCTTGTCCCATCACTTCAGTTCCTGATGATGATTCCCTCTCCAGCTTCTGTTAAGGGCATCTTCATGTACTGGAAGGTTTTTATGAGGTCTCCATGCAACCTTGTCATCTCCCGGTTGAACAACCCACCTTTCTCAGCCTGATATCATCATCAGAGATTACATTTTCCTATGCTAACTGGTATCTTGGAAAGTTCTAAGGACAGATCTACTGGGGGGGTGTTGGATGCATATTGGAAAGCAATAAAGAAAGACAATGAGTTTGAAGGACCTACATACTGCATCGCCAGCCTGGCACCTTGACAAGCTGGGAAAGAAGGCTGCCCAAACCCTCATGAAGTTCAGCAAACGGAAGTACAAAGTTCTGAAATTGGACAGGAACAACATCATGCACAAGTATATTCTGGGAGCCAGCTGGAAAGCAGCTGAAGGGTGCCAAGCTGAACATGAACCAGCAATGAGACCTTTCTGAATAGGAGGTCATCAGCATCCCCGGCTTCACTAAGCAAAATAATGCCAGGAGATTCTTGTCCTCTTCTCAGCCCTGCGGAGGCAGATCTGGAGCACTGTTCCCAGTTCTGGAATCCCAAGTACAAAATACTGAGGGAGTCTAGAAAGTGCCACCAACATTATTAATGGCTTGGAACACCTCTACTAAGTGGACAGGTTGAGGTATTTGGGAATACTTAGCCTTGAAAAAAGAAGGGTCAGTAGGCATCTTATCAATATAAAACTTGAAGGGAAGATATGAAAAAAATGGATTCAGGCTCTTTTCCTTGTTGCCCATTGACAAGACAGGAGGCAATTGGGGATAAACTGAAACACAGGAAATTCCATTTAAGTATAAGAATTTTCTTTTTCATGTGAGGTTGTTTCAACACTAGCCCAGGTTGCCCATAGAAGCTGTGAAGTTCTCCATTCATGCAGGTATTTGAAACCATCTGGACATGGTACATTATAACCTGCTCTAGCTGACCCTGCTTTGAGCAGTGTGCTGGACTAGATGGTCTTCAGAACTGCCATCTAATTTCTGTGGTATTAGAATGCCAGTGGAATAACATTTGATAAAAACTTAAAAATATGTAGTCTGATCTTCTGGTTAGAAATTACACCTGAAAATTCATTAGTATGGTTATTCTTGTGTTAAAAACCCAGCAGAGTATCAAACTTCCCAAGAGTATTATTTCTCATTGTGGTTTCTAAATCAGATCCTGAAGGATTAGACATATAAAAGAACTTTAGTGTAAGGAGGTATTTTAAGGATTAGGAATATTCAAAGATAAGAAAAATATATATCTACTAATAAAAAGATGGAACTATTCTTTTTCTTTTTTAAGGTAGTCCAATCAACTTAATTATGAAGCAATTTTAAACCTGGAGAGCTAATTTACAGAACACATAATTAGCATAGGTAAGTAATTGCTATGAGATAGTATCTAATTCTGAGATTAATGGGATTAATAAGAATGAGAAACATTAATATGCATGGCTAGAGTAGAGGATAGAGAACAATAATAATATGTGTCCCTTGTGTTAAGAGTAAAAATTAAGAAAGAAAATCAATCCGGTTCCAGTAAAATACATTTCAATTAATATACCAGAAGTCTCATGCAATAATACAGTTTTCCTGTTGTTGAAGCACCTTTCACTCATTTGCCTGGAATTTTTGTCAGAATAATCACAGAGCTCAAAAAATCCCCCAGAAGCAGTCTACCCTAAAGAAGGAACCTTCATCAGTTCCCTTGGGTACATGTATCATCACAATCCCCCTTGGATAGTTACCTGGATTCATACACCAAAGATTTAAATATCTGATACCCTGGTTTGGAAAATTGCCTATAGTTTTGGCACTCTGATGTATTTTAGTGTCATCACTGTAAAAATTAATAGATGAAAGTTATTCCAATGTTATAATTAAATTGTATATCAATCCACATTATTGGGCAGTTTTCCATTCAAAATAAGGATAGCATATTAACCATCTCTAAGGCAATAACTTCTGTAACTTCAATTTAATAATATGTCAAAAGAAATTTTTCATCCCAAATAGTAAATGCACTGAAAATTATGAAATAATTAATTCTGAAAAATATAATGTACCATGCACTTAAACCAGTCTATGTGGTTTGATGGATATTTTGGTGTATAAACATCAAGATAGGAATAAGAATCCACCCAGACCCACTCCTGTATAACCTGCTCTAAGTGACCCTGCCTTGGTAGAGGATAGGACTAGATGATCCCCAGAGGTCCCTTCCAACTGTAATTGTTCTGTGATTCTGTGATTCTGTGACAAATATTATGTTTAACATGATAGAAAGTATTATACATAAAGATGTTACTTATTTCTTTAACATGAAAGGGCTGAATATTTTTTCAAATAATAAATAATAGAGGGAAAAAAAGACAGGAGTAGAAGAATGAGAAAAGATTGTCTACAGGATAATGTCCATAGGATATTATACCAGAAAATATATATTTACAAAATCTACAACTAATAGGGTTTTAAACTGTGCAGAAAAGACGAGGTAATTTTAAATACCATACCTGGTATTAAATTCCACACCTGACCTTCCAGAGTACATTTTCTGATCAATTTGGTACTGTTCTAGGTAGAGGACAAAATAAATATTCTAACTACACATTTAGCACAAATGAAATACACTCACTTACAGAGGTTTAACCTATTAGATGGATTTTCAATTGGTAGAAACCTCAACCTTACTCTTTATTTAAGGAATTTATCAAAAGACTCACCTAAAGTTCTCAGAAAAGAGAAGTATTTTCTTACACCTCTTTCACAATTCACTGAACAACTTTTGGTCTGCTTAGAATCACCATAAATTACATTTGTTGATCATGATCAGGCTCTAGCTAAAAAAGACTTGTCTAGTTAAGGCATGCACCAGTTTTGTAGATTTCAAATTATAGTGGAGTGATTTCACTACTATTTTCAGTTACTTCTGAGTCTTTGGTGGAAACAGCCAAGGGTGATTAACATGCTTGAACTTTCAAGCCAATGAATGTGATTAGACATGCTGGATATGTGACAAAACCAATCAGAGGTATTTTTATTCTGTGATAGGCCACAAACTGAAAGGCAAAACAACCTTAACTCATAGAAGATCATGTCTCTGTACCAAACATAATTTATCCTGTTCTCCACAATCAGGAAATCAATAAGAGAAGAGTACAATGCAGAGGCAAAGAAGAGAGTATGAGCTAAGAGGGTCTTCTGAAGGACTCACTGTTACTGTAAAAAACAAAAAGAGAAACAAAAGAAACCCAAAAGCTCTACAAAATTAAAAAGAAGTAAATGAGCAATGAAATGCAAGCAAATAAGCAAACAAAAAAATAGAACCATAAACCCACTCCCCCAAAAACAGCTGAAAAAATGTGGCCTTTTCTGCCCTCTAACTTATCCCAGACTGCTCAGCTGAGAGGAGCAGAACTGCCAGCAAAATACTTTTCACTTCATGTGAGTTCAATTAAAATCAGATAGCAGCTGTCAGACTGGTAAGCAAAGATTGGTGCAGCTAGATAAGCTTTCACGTTTCCAAGCTGCTTAATCGCAGTTTAGACATTCATTAGTAAATCGAGCCCCTGTACGATGGAAAACCTGTTCAGGTCATGTAGTTTAAATCAAATCAGGATTCAAGGGGTTTTACTGATTTATTAACGAGGTGTAATTAATTGAGAATCAGCAAACTATATATTCGGGATCGATATTAGCAATAGGACATCTAAACCACAACATTCTAAGTGTTAATATGTGTCAAAGTGCTTTCTAAATGCCTTATATAATCCTGATAACTCTTAATCAGTCTTTTGCTCCCCAACACAATAATACATGCACAAGTACTTCTTCAGAAGCTATGGGTGATGCCGGCCCCTGGGAGCCTGCACCCAGGATGGAGCCCCATCCTGCTTGTGCCTCCTCCTTGGGAGATGTGGGTGCACTGGCTGCTCCCATATTCTCAGAGGGGAGATACCCTAAACCCCTAGGGTGCAAGTCACCCCTTGGTGGCTGTGAGTGATAGGAGGCTCTTACTAGGGGCATAGGTAGATCCTCTTGTGTCATGGGCCACATTTGAAAGAGTGCCACTCTTGCCTTGGTCCCATCTATACTTATCACTGTTTTTCACTTGTATATCTGCTTAGATTACCTTTTTTCCCCCACAGGTCACTTAATTTCCCAGCTGCTGAGATAGGTTGTATTCCTATTTACCAAGATCAGTTTTGGAATTGTCCACTGAGACTATTTGGGCATCCCACTCACACACTTTTACAGGCTTGTTTGTCTTGCTAGCTGCTGTGATTGTGAACACTTGTTCAAGGCTGGGCCAACCAAGTACTGGTAATTATAAGCCACCAAAGCATACCATGAAGGTCAAAAGTGGGGGACAGAGCTGTTATGCATCTCTAATTTCTATGTTTCTGTCATATTTGCACAAATAAATTCCATGTCTGCAGTTACAGAAAATTCCATGTCTGCAGTTACAGTTAGTGAGTCTTGTTACCCAAAAATAGCACCTCTTTCTTTCTCTCTTGATATGGCTCAGGGTTTGTGAACAAGAATCTGTAGTGATGGCTGACCTTAATATTCTGAAGGCAAGTGAACAGCAAGATTAAGGGGTTTTTTTATGGATGGTTTTCTGTCATTTTATAAATATTTTAACAGTTCTGAGGGAGAATTGCAATATCATTTTTTTGAACAGAAAAGAGTATGACTGCTTGAATTCAGAAAATATTTACATCTGTACTGAAATCCTAACAGTGAAGAGAAGACTACCAAATACGAGTCACAACTTTGAAATTGCAGAATAAATGATGCAGTTATGATGCCACTACAGAGAAAGGAAAAGCATAACAACTTTAGTTATTATCAAAGTGGAATTGACAATTCCTTCCCTTTGTATAAAATCTAGTGGAAAATCAGTAAACACATTGATGCTCTACATTTTGTTAACAGCTGTATATATTTGTTCTGCTTCTGCAAAATCCTTAAACTACCCAAATTAAAGGTAGCTTGATGCATGTGAACACCTGTATAAAGGAAGAAATCCATTAAAAGCAAATCATTATTTTTCAGGATGGTTTGGTTTTAATGATAAAAAGCAATTTTTGCTTCACTGCACAGAATGTCTAAGTTCTTGCCCTCTTATCCCAGAAACCATTGGACTTTGAAAGTAACAATGGAAGAATATGTCAGCCTAAACAAATCTAGTGACACTGTTGATTCACTTCTTGCTTGATAAACTGAATAATCACAATTACATATGTGCATGAGAATAGAAAATACCTATACCTTTTAGTATATGCATGGTTAAGCAAAGTAGCCTTATAAATTTAAATTGTAGTTACAGGTGCATAGTTAGTAAGCAACCTAGTAAATTTCACAATTGAAAGAATCAAATGAATAAAGAGTTACTACTAGATGATTCTGCATTTACACTATTTTATACCTCAAACATACTGTATTTTCCTCTAATCTAAGAATTTTTCCTGAAGTTGACGTACATTTCATTAATTTAAAGTGAATCCTCACAAAACAAATAAACAATCAAACCAACAGAAAACTTGCCTTATAGTTTCAGAAGTCATACTCTTAAAAAATTAAAGCCTTTAATTTTAAATGTCTTATGTAGATTTTTGCTCTTGTATTTGAAATCATGTTTCCAGTTCCCTTATGTCTTGTGAACCTGTGGAAGTTCACTCTAATTTTTTTCCTCACCAAATCTAAAGTTATATTAATATGTTTATGAATTTTAAACCTACTGAAGGTATTCAAAGTGTTGTATATATTTTGTACTCAGCATTTCTTTTGTTCATCTGGTCAGATGAATGTCAGAGCAAATTGCAGGGAAAGATGGTAGCTGGATCCAAATATCCAATCTTTGGAATTTCTAATGGCAGAAATTTCATAGTTTACTGATGATTGCCAAGTCCCTCTCCAGTATTTCTGCCAAGCAATAAGAGAAACATAAGAAAGCATCCATAGTGCTGTTCTGCTATAACAACTCTTAGATAACAGCAGGGGTCTGTGAGGAGCTTCCTTGTCACTCCTCTAATGAATGCATCAAGCATTGGGGGAAGTTAAATACTGTAACTTTCCTTTCTGTTTTGCTTAAAATTCACATCTCTTGGACTTGCTTCTAATTTTCCAGGTACCTGCTTGCAGTCAATGCAGCTCTGTAGCTCCAGAGTATATGCCTACCTGCAGCTGAGGACCAAAATCCAAGGGCCTATGGCAAAGCAAAACTATGAGAAGCATTTGAGCATGGTCTTCATGTAGAAGATAATAACAGTTCCAGATTAATTGACTGGTCCTAAACTGGCTAAAAGACATAAAAGGACAGATGTAAAGGAGTTATGAAGAATGTAGTTTAACGTCAGCTTGGAAAATTTTTAAAACTTTGAGATCAAAGTGGAAGAGACTCATGAGAAAAAAAACAATCTGAGTGTGAACTGTCAGTGTGGTTCAGGAAAGGAACAAGATCATGCATGTCTAGTTTGTTGAAATCCTTTGAAATTATTGCAACCACGCTAGACAAGGTGACAGTGGGAGCTCTCATTCAGGGCTTCTCAGTAAAAGCTCTGCAATCACTTCAGGGTATTTGTTTTAAAATTGAAGACAGATATATAAAGAAGGCCAGAGGAGAAGTCGAACACTAAGAAAAAAAAAAAATGCTTGTAGCTATCGTGTTAATAATTCATACTGTTTGTCCTGAGATTTACCAGACACATTTTGCTGCCAATGATTAAGCCCACGGTCTGAACTGGCTGCTCCCCGAGTGGACGATGAGCAGCCTGGAACCACACACCACCTCAGAGCATCAAAAGCACCAGGGGACAAAGTGGTGCTGGCCCTTTCACCATCTGAAGGGTGTCTTACTGCAGATTTACCTCTGCAGACTGATGATAAGTTGTTTTAGAGGGGACATCTCTCTCTGCACTGCGTATAAGGGGCAGGCTGAAGGTAGCGTGAGTTTTGGGCAGCCTTTGTAAGGAGACTGGAGCTGTTCCGTGCCAGACACAGCCAGTTCCAGATGGTGCCAGCCTACCCATGGCAGGGCACAGCTGAATCCCTCTGCCTGGTGGGAGGTTCATCTGGATCAATATATTTAAGAAAGAACAGTAAAATACTGGGAAAAAAGGATCAGTGACATGAGAACATATGAGTTTCTTCATGGCAGAGCTGGCCATTCCTACAGAGGATCTGTAAACCATAAAAACTTGCACCAGAGAGGAGGAAATGAGCCTTAAGAAAGGAGCAGAAGCAAAGCAAAGAGCAAGGAACACCAGGAAACAGTTCTATACCCTGACCCCAATTCCCTGTTCCATGTGTCACCTCACCAAAGAGAAAGAGCGTGTTCTGTAGCAACAACCAGGTGAGGAGAGGCCTCAGGGAAGGTGATCTGGGGAAAGGTGGTGAAAATATGTCTTCTTTAAGGGCTAAATATTTGTTGTCTTAGTTTCCAATACCTAAATCTGTAACTAAATGCTTTAAATTTAATTAAATCCCCCAGAGTTGAGTCTGCTTTGCTTGTGACAGTAATTGATGCATGATTTCCCTGTTTTATTTTGCCCCATGGGTTTTCTCATTCTTCCTGTTCTTCCCTGTCCTGCTTGTGGTGGAACAGCAGTGGCAGCAGCCCTATTGACTTCCAGACAGGGCAACACATCGGTCTCTCAGCCTCAAATCACTAAAACTTTACTTATCTAGTCACCTAGACTGCTTCCATAAGAACAGCTACTCATGGACAGAGATTCACCTCATTTAAGACAATGACCAGGAAAATGCCTACACATTTTAAGAAGGCTCTAATTTGTAGTTCTTTCCTTTACAAGACACTGGCTTCATACAGTATGATTTATGAAAGCATCTACTGCCCCATAATGAGAACTATTCTCATTAGCAGGAAGACCAGTCCCTCAAAATTTTATGTATTTATTTTAATATTTAATAAATTGAGCATAGCCCTGAAATGTGTCCAAGCCTGTGGCAGTCTGGAGTAAGCAGAAAAACAAACCTAGAGGTGCATGTTAAAATTAAATGCATTGGTAAAATCTTCTTACCAAAGTATGCATGGATTTGTAGATTATCCTCTTCAATGGGCATGAATCCCATTTTAGATACCTGCATACTTTATACATGAGGACACAGAACTCCACCTCACAGCAAGAATGCATGTCCTTACTTATGGAAATTGAGGCATTGGGGATAATCTTGGGAAACAGAACTCTTGTGTATTTCGTTGTCCATTTATTCAAGTAACCACTGTCTAAATTTGCATTATATTTGATATAATCAATGGAGTCTCTAGAGAAAATCAGCTGAGCAATAAACGCAGCTCTGCTGAGGGTGAATAATTTTCCATACTCTTTATTGTATTGACCAGAAACTCATGGATTATAAGGGAGATTAAGCTTGATTCAGGTGTTCAAACATAGGTATCCCATGCCATTTAAGGTAACCTGAGATGTTCACTTCTCCACAGAGGTTGTAGACACAGTATTTTTGGGATTCACACCCCTGTTTGTGCTTTTTAAGAGCAGCAACTAAATACCAGCAGTGACAGGAAACTATTATATTATACCAGATGACAGTAAATACATATGTTTGGGAGTCTTAAATGAACTCTTGACTGACATGGAAAAAAAGAATTGTATTTTACTGGATCCTGTGTTACACACTATCTCAAAATCAAATGGATGTGGGGGAAAAGGCTGCATAATCATGCAATCCGTAGAAATGTGATTTGCCAGCTGAGTGATTTGGGAGGTGAATTTCCAATTGAGTATGTCATGGTAAATCTGCTTTAGGTAATAATATCTTTATAAATATGGACTTACTTGCTTTTGAAAATTTGGCCAGTATCTTTTAGATGATTTAAGAATTTATTTATTGTTCAGTTATTTTTAATTTAACTGTTTTTTTAACCTTGAATATGTGCAATGAAAAGTAAGAAGCAGGTATATAGCATATTAAGCAAAGGCTGAAAATGTTTGTACTGCATTTTGAGGGAGAGCTGAAAGGGAGATAACAACTGAATATTCCATCAATATTTGAAAAGCTATTGTGCTGTGCATACAGTTTCCAAGATAGCAACGAGATAAATATGCAAGAAAAGCTGTTTGCACTTGTGATATGAAGTAGTGTTAGTATAGATCCCAACCTGAGAACATCTGAAGAGCAGCCCTAGGGAAATGCTGCAGGCAGATAGCTGATGCAAGACTCAAAATTCAAGGACTTTCAGGACATTTTCTTAAATGAAAAAGAGGCTCAAAATTGCAAATTTACTTCTTTGAAGCAGTTCTGTTTCATCTGTGGTGATTACCAGGATGTTTTGCTTTGCCTAAAGATTTCTCTGAACTTAAAATAGCACAGACTGAATTCTTCCTCTCCTGTTTAGACTTGAAGTTCTTAGATGTCCTTACAATAAACAGACAACTATTTGGGAGGATATGAAGAAAATAATTCCTTTCTCATAAATTAGTCTTAAAGGCTATGCTGGTTCAAAATCTAAAATAATTTCTACTTTTTCTGGTAGTAATTTGTCTACAATAAATGAAAGAAAATGTTATTGGAATATTCTCAACTATATTTTTGAATCACTGTAAGTAGGTCTTTTGAAACAGCTTATATTGCTCACTGTGCAAGAAGGAAAACAAAATTTATAGCACAGACAAGTGTGAATCTGGGTCATGTTTGTTCAGCTATGCCTCTCATGTCTGAAGTCAAAACCCTATTTCCATACTGAATATAAAGAAGGTAGTTGTTATCTTGAGACTGTTTCTCTCTTCGTCTATAATACAGACTGAATGGCCAGATTCATTCTCACTACTAAAATCCCATCACATGATTTACACTAGCAGGCTTTTTGCTGTAAAGTTATAGCAGGGAGCTGACCAGGATGCAGAGACACAACGCCAAAGATTAAGCTACGCAGCTCAAGAAATGTGGAATCCCTTTTTGCATAGGGTTTTTTGTCCTTAGAATTACTTTCTTTTGGACGGGCTGTGTAGGATATCTGGTAAGTCTCTCCACCTCCTCTGCTTATAAGAATCTTTTTCCCTCTTGATCTCTCCTTGTCAACTGTCAGAACAGGAGCTCTTATTTGATTCTTTTCCCTTGTCTTACCTGCTAATAGGCATTTTTCTGACTTACCTCAATGGCAGTCATCCTTACTACCAAAGAAAAAATGGAAAAAAAAAAATTTCCTTGTTTCATACAGTTATAACTGTCCATTTGTAGTAGCAGGCAAACCAACGGAAACAGGACAGATGACCTCAGCTCATCTCATCTCATCTCAGTAAATATTATTTCTTTTGAAAATATTTATCTGAGTTCAGGAAGTTTTTCTATTTCTTTTCACCACTTTACTTTCTTAAAGATTTTTGACTCTTTTCTTTATATCTTGATTGAACTGATATTTAAAAAGTCCTATTTTTAAACACAGCCATTTACATAAACAAATACAAAATTTATGCATTCTAATGATGGTTGTCTTCTTTGAATAAGTTTACCAAATGTATTCAAAATGTTCAGAATTCAGGCAAGGAACAGTATCGTGTTGTTATGTGAGCAATCTCATATTAATCCATATTTTACCACTTTTAAGCATATGCACTTATCCAGACATAAAATATTCAATATTCTGATAAGCTGGTACTTGTTGTAAAAAATATAGTGGGCTTAACATCTTGTCCTAGATTTTAAGAAATGGGCTTTTTGTGTATTCAACTTTGCATATACAAATAATTGAGCTGAATTTCTGCATGTATAATTCATAACAGGTGCAAATACTCTTTGGGTGATTAGATAAGAGCTAATATTTGTGCTCACAATCACTTTAGGCACATGAATTCAGGTCAGTGATTTGTGAGCACAAAATTACCCAAACTGCGAAAGCAGGTAGACACGTGTAAATCAGACCTTGATTTTGTTGACTGATAGAGGGTAAATTTGTTCCTGCAAGGAACAAAGCTTGTAATAAATTTTGAAAATGCATTATTTGTCTTCTGATCATAAGAAGAGCAGAATGATCAGCACCTTGCAGAACTATGATATCCCCAAAACAGCCTTTATGAGTGAAAAGACTCACTTTTAGGCTAAAATTCATAAAGTATGTTTAAATTAAAGGGCAAGCAGAGTGTCAATGGATGTGTTTATGTGCTTTAAATTAACTACATATTTAGGTAATTTGGTAAATAATGAAAAATTTTAAGAGGTTTGTAAAGGGGGAACAGGCAGTTAACATCAAAAAGCCACAGGACATTGAGGAGAAGTAAAAGAAATTAACCATCACACACTTGCTAGAGAGCATTAAAGCTTTGCATGGATGCTTTGATTCAAATGTAAAGTGGTATTGAGTAACTGTATGTTAATCCCTCTTTAGCTAGTAAAGAAAGGTCATTTTACTTCTGCTTGAAGGAAGTCACAGAAGGTTTTAATATGCCTTAATTTTGTTTTATCTTTTCTGAGTAAAAGCAATAGGATATATTTAGGATGAAATGGCGATTTGTAAGTAAATGGCAGTTCACTGACTGCAAAATATTTCTTATGAAACCTCTCAGGCTCTGTCTGACAGGAGGCTCAGCTGAACACACCAGCCCTATCACACAGAGGTGCTGAACTGAGGGCTGAAGGTTCCAGGATTTGCAGTTCAAACTGAAGATCAGCTCCCAAGCGCTGCAAAAATAAGAAGCAGAAACCCTGGTTGAAGTCAGTATTGTCAGAGTTTTATAAACCCTGCTGCAGAGCTCCAACTGGGCTGCATTGCAAGAGCATTTATTTAGATAATAACCAAAATAAAAATGAAACTCTCCCTGTAACCTGTTCTGTTCCTCACTATTCTTACAGACTTATTTTAAAAGACCTTCTTGAGAAGGGCTATTTGCTCAGAAAAGCAAAAGCTGGAGACAAGTAGCAATAAAATAATTTTTGGGTTTGCTTGTCT
>WEIU01005694.1:4208-21874 GCA_013389925.1 Aegithalos caudatus | reverse complement strand
GGTAATGTCCCTCATAGTAATGTTGTGTTCTCGCACATAAACCCAAAGTTTTTTAGAGAATGTAAAGGAAGGTTCTACAAGTGGGAGAGGACTGACATCTGTGCTCTGACTCTAGACAGATATCAGATACTCAGTGGGCTGCTTTGGACCAGAGCACAGACTTTACAGTCCTGTAAGGTTCTATTCCATCTTAACAACAATCTGTCCAGAGATTCCCAATGTTAATATATTAATATATGATTGGGCAATATAATTGAGTTTACTTTCATGCTACTAAACTGAATTCTTCATAATTAGTGAGCACATAACTGTTGGTCTGGTACTGTTAATTTTTTTTTCTAGTGTTATTCTCAGGCAGACGTCTAAGGAAAGAAGGAATCTACTACTGATACAAATAAAAAAGTAAAATTCATTTTACTAAACAGCACAGAGCTCCATCTTGAACTTCAGTGATTATGAAAGAACATAGAAAAGAATAAAAGAAAAAAAAAAAATGAGAGAATATAGACAGGCCTTCTAGGAGGCAGAGAAACAAGAGAAGCTCTGAACCGTGTACCATGAGTTGTACCGACACTTGTCCCTCCCTGATTAACCTCAGAAAATCTTAGCTTCTGTCCAAAGATGAAGCAACAACAGAACCTCTTTAAAGCATACTGTAAAAGGAAGCAAACCCCTTCATTTTAAAGACAGACCAGCTAGAAATCTGTGTTACAATACTGTGTTCAACATACTAAACTACATTATTTCTTAAATAGAGATCTGTGGAGGTCCTTTGTTTTAATTAATCTCTTCTCAACTACTTATATATCATGACCAGCTTCAAGAAACCCTTTTGCAATGGAGCTATTTTCTTTCTAAAACATTTAGTTGTAAAGTGGCTTTTAGTTGACTCTAAAAACTGTATATTTGAAGATGTCCTGTCTTGGGAACACTGATGATTACAGATGAGATATCCTACCTCAAAGAAATGAACTGGACTGCTTTACTAAATTTAAATTATGCTTTGTAAACTGCATAAAATAGAAAGAAACAATGTGATTTTTGTATACCTCTATAAAGCAAATAGTTCCTATAAGTTCTGTGTGAGTGCCTTGACTTCATCAAGATGAAGATTTGAATGTAATCTCATCTCAAAATATCCTTTTAGGGCATTCTTACACAGCTTGAGTTGAACAAAGCAAATTTGAATTACTTAATTCAGCTGCTGAGGAGCTCACCACAACAGAGGAAAATTCTCAGCTAGTGCATATAGGGAAGACTTGCCACACACAAGGCACATAAAAATTCAAAGACAGAGGAAGGTCAGAGGAAATAAAACTGAAGTCAACACTTTGTGGTAACCCTGGTATAGTAAATATTTGCTGCTTTCAAATATTAATTAAAGAAGTCCTGGAACTTTGGGTTTAATTCCTCTGGAATGCAGTGGAGAGATCTTGTATATGAAGGAGGAAAACTTCCCTCAAACCACAAAATCATACAGTGTGATTAATGAAATATATGTGCATTATAAAAAATTAATTTGATGGGTCTTAATAATGAAATAGACAATGAGGAACCCATGATTACTGCTGAGGTTTTTTAATGGTCTTTTGTCATTCTGAACTTTATTATAGTTCATTGTAGTCATTTAACCTATGTATTATTACTACCCATGGTAGGGAAATGTAACATCTATTAAATACTGTAGTAAAGCAGGTGAAAAAAAAATCTATTCTTAATGGACACTGACAGATAATACAGACTACAGAGGAAAAGATACTTCGTCCAAATCATCATCAATTAAGAATATACTTTTTTATAATATTACAGTATTTATTGTGTGCCGATACAAGATTTCCTGAAAGAAAATTCAAGGAGAGAAAAAAATTTCCCTTGAAAATACATTTTCCCTTGAAAATACATTTTCCCTTCAAAGTTCTCCTTCTGGACTTTCTAGTGACAAAAAATATTATTGATTGTTACCAGAACATGAATTTCATCTTAGTATAATTTCTTATATACCTTAGATACATCTAGAATTCTTGGTTGTGTGTGTAATGGCAAGGAAACAGAGTTCAGAGGAGTTGGAAGGAGCATCTTTTAGTTTCTGTTTCAGAATGCTTGAACTGCCATATATGTTAACTTCTCAGACAACTGGCAAATATTTTTTTTTGCCTTCAGAATGGCAAAGGCTAATCTTTTGAAGCTGATTACCTTACACTTTATGAGTTCCTCTATTTACTTTTTTTCCTGTGAGCTGCCTGAATAATTTGGAACCAGTCACTTCAGGTTTTTGTGCCTTGGTCTCTCTACTTTTCTTTGAATAGATTTGATATTGACCTAGTTTTATATAAAGTCCTATTTCTTTTTTGCTGTATTCACCAATTGAATTTTCTATTATCACCAAAACAGTAAGAAAATTTAGGGATGAAGTTAGACACTTATTTTTCCTTACTTGTGTTGCCTTCTGGTGAATTCAGTGGTAAAACACTAACTGACAAATAAGTGCAGAACATTTTAGCCAACATGTGGTGTGTCAGATGCTGAAATGTGGTGCTATGTGGCAGTATTTTATCACTAAACAGCACTGTCACACAGCATATACAGATGCCTGAATTAAAGTGGGCCCAGAGAGCCTAACAACATTTAACTTGATTTGTACAGCTCATTAGAAAGGCAAATAATTTTAATCATGAATATTTCTGTTGTCTTTCTTAGGCAAAATGTTGCATTTTCATTTGTTTATTCAGCTTTTATTTTATTGAAGACTCTGGAAATTTTATCACAACCTTGATGGATTCTTAATTAATCTTAAAATCACTTATATGTTAGAAATTAAAAAGTCTTGTTTCTACAGCTCTTAATTTTATGACTAGCTCATATCTGTAAAAGGAAGCCTATTAATGTCAATGTTGTTATTCCATGTATACAGTCTCCTTATAACATTATTAAAGTGTCTAAAACAAGAAAAAATTAATACCTACTCTTTTTTGTTTAGGTTGTGTCTCTATAGAAGGTCCTTTATGGTTTAATCACCTTGTTTTCATGTTTAAATAAATTTCAAAATCTTTCCCTGTCTGCAGAAATAAGACTTACAGCAGTAGAATTCAGTACCACAGCCCTGCTATTTATTTTCTGAGTTTCATATAAATATATGATCCGTTTTTTACATAGCTATTTTCAGAAACAAAGATGTTTGTTTTTTGTTTTTTTTTTTTTTTGATATGGATTAGCCTTGGAATTCAATCTAATGTCTCTTTACAAAAGGCTGGAGAACGCTCCTGCCTGCATTTTCTTCTGTAAGGATGTCAGAGTGTGAATTAAATGTTCCAATTTTTTTAATAGCTGTAAAAAGCTGAATTGAAGTAGACTTTGTACTGGTTTTATGACTAATGTGGGAAACTAGCCAAAGAGAGTTCTGAAAGGTTAGAATGACTTTGATAGTGTTGGTGTCTAATCATTGCATAGAATATTAATGTGACAGACAGGTGCTTTGTAAAGTCTTATTTTAAATGAGGTAGTGACTTACCAGAAGGAAAAGATATTTCAAGGTCCGAGTCTAAATAATTTCACTATTTATAATTCCTTGCAATTTCCAAAGGCAATGATTACTTCTCATTCTAATATTTTGCATGCAGGAACTTTATAGCGATTTTACAATATGTTTTACCAGTGTGCATAAACACTAGACTGTGACTGAACTAATTTTGATTTAATTTGACATGTCAGGAGCCTTGACTCAACATGTGTTACTCCATAATCATTTAACTAGTGTCAGTAGAATCCAAAAGCCAATTTTATACCTGCACTAAAACCTTGACTATGAAACAGAACTCAGACACTGACAGAATTATTTCATTCTAGTTTTAGTGACAAATTAAAACTGACAAAGAGGAAAGAAAATTAACAAACTTTGAAAGGGAAACATGTACAATCTAATGGATTAATCTCTAAATTCACCTGCCATCTTTCTGTTTCTCTAATAATNCAATGATGTGACATAGGCTTCCAGAGATGGAACAAAAAAAGACAACCAAAAAACAAAAATGAAACAAACAAACCAACCAACCAAAACAAAACAAAACAAAGCAAAACAAAACAAAACAAAACAAAGAGAGAAAAAACACCAAAAAAACCTAACTAATGAAGTACAATGAACACAGAAGATTTCCACAGGTCTCAAGCCCAATGGCATGTTTAAGAATCTAGCAGTTTTTCCAATATCAGCTCATTAGCTCATTTGTGGCTCAGTTTAGCCACAAGTATTTACTTCATGTGAAATACAGTCTACAATGACTCATACCAGTCACAGGTTTTTAAAGGTTAATTATTTGAGGAATTATGGATATTATTAAATAAAGTAATGGATCTTTATCACAAGCTATAGGTTTCATTTTGCTAATGTGATAAAAAATAATTTGTTTAGATATCATTGGAGCAGGGTTTAGATTTGATAGTCTTATACAAAAAATAGGCATGGTGTGACTGTAAATATAATGAATTTTGTTATTTGCATAAACATTCTTATCAATAAAACTCTATGCTTACAATTTCACTGTACCCCTCTGCTTTTCTGGGGCAGTTTCCCACTCCAGATCAAATTCTTGTCTCAGTAGTCACAGACTCACATTTTTCTCTTACATGTTTGTTTTGCTTGCTCTTTAATTTATAGCATGTTCCATACTCTAGTAAAACACTTGGTTTTGACTACTTATTAGTTTTGGTATTTTGCTCTTCTATTTGTCTTTTATCTCAGTCTTTAATCATACTCTAGTGGCTCCTGCTTTAGAGACAATTACCTTTAATTCAGAATCCTTTACATAAAGATGTACTTTTTTTTTTTTGAGAAAATGAGCAGTGATTAGCAAGGTGAGTTTCAGGGTTCCTTATTTTCTAATTTGCATCTGAAAGAGGAGTGTATCATTCCATGAAAATTCTAGTTCTCTAGAGTCAAAAACAGCATCATGAAGTAGTTCTTGGCTGTACAGTGCTCATGGACTCCATTTTTTTCCCCTTCACATTGTCTTAATACTTCTTTTTTAAAGTGCCTAATTACCTTCTGCAAAACATGGCACACCTCTAGATAGACACACAATGTAGATAAGTTATATGATTGTCTTTTTAAAAAGATTCAGGAAAAATAACTTCAGGAGCAACGACAGAGTAACAGGATAAGCTCTAAAACAGAAAGGGAAACATAGGATAAAGTAAGAAGCTGTGACTTGTCCAACAACTTTCAGCTGTCTGATAGGTGTTGAATGCTGCCAAAGTTTCACAAAATGAACAGTGCAGTTTTGCACATAGCTCAGTCAAATGATAATTTTGCACATAGACATAAGTGTATTTGTCAGGGTGTAACTTTACCAATTATATGGATATCACAGCATTACTGTATAGTAGCATTTCAGCAAGTCTATTTAGTTGCCATCAATGTATCACACTTTAAGTTAATTTTATTGGTATCCCTACGGTCAGATAACTTGAACTTGTCCCTATTTTCTGGTTGGCTAATTTTCTTTTTAATTTTTGTTTTAAGTAGTTTATTCATTGATTAGGATACCAAACCCTGTGCCATTTTGTAATTCTAAAGGCAGTTGCTTGNTTTTTCTTATAAAACTATCATCTCCATAAAGATTGGTATTGACATCAGGGTCAACTCTTGCCCTGTACTACTCCTGGGAAATTAGAAAATGAAAAACAAGTAAGGAGATGAATGGTAGACATGGGAGTAAGTTAGATGACCTGTGTTCTACAACCAGNTGATTTTTTTTTTTCTTATTTTTTTTGTTTTTTTCATTTGGTTAGTTGATGTGGTTTGGCTGGCTTGCTTGTTTTGGGTTTTGCTTGATTTTTTGTTTATTTATTTTTGTTAGTTTGGGGGTTTGTTTGTTTGTTTGTGGTTTTGTTTGTTTTTTCTTGTTTGTTTTGTTTATTTTAATTCTTTATTAACCTAAGATTTTGATACAAATTTCATTTTCTGGTAACGGTAAACACTGGTAGTTTTTCACATAGAATGACTGTACTCTGCTTTACAGCAGACTGCATGCTTTAGTTATGTATCAGTCTGGCAATGCAAGCCATGAAAAACAAAAATAAATCACACTCCTGCTGAGGCAGGACATTGTCATTTTGATAACAAATATACATTTGTTATCATGGTACTGGAAATAAGAAAGCAATAATTATATCAAGAGTAATGAGCAGTCATAGTTATCTGAGCTTGTTAGCACCCAAGGGGTGTTTGGCTGGATCAGAAGGAGCAGAAGCACAGTAGGTTCAAAGTTTCTGGTACTCTACAGTGGTCATGGTCCTGTGTGGTTTGCTGACATCCCAGACTCGATGTTCCCTTTGCTGGTTCAGGTGGCACATTGGGCAATGTACTTAACACACATGGACAGATCTAGATTTCTTTCAAAAAGCTGCTCCTGGAGGATAAAAATAAATTGTCTATTAGTTTCACTGTTGAAATTCTTTGTCCAAGAAATGAGACACCTATGTTCTGCTTGGCCCAGAAATCTTAAAACCTATGGCTTTTGCATCTCAGGGGAGCATCTGATTGGGATGGAAGCTAGATTCTCCTCCACAGATCAGGATCCTAAAACACAGTAGTCCAATGTGTAGAAATTTAGTTTTTTTCCAGATATATTGTACATGTATTTTGCATAATTATTCCGTTTAGACTTTTTTACCTGCCTTAACAGCAAAAAATGCCTGTTTTTCTATATTTTATGAGGAATAAACTTTGTTCCTAATAAAACCTTACACCAAAACAAAGGAAAGCCTTAAAATATTAAGGAAGGCCTTAATCCTATCTTTTTTGACCCATCGTTCCTAATGTTCTTTTCAGGCATGCAAAGCTTGAATGACTTAACTAGGCATTTATGGCTATAAAAATCACAGATCATTTTAGAAGAAAAATAAGCCTCATTTTCTTGTACTTTCTATAGTATTACCAATGTCCCTTCTCTCTTTCAATGTCTTTCTCAGACTATACATACAAATTTTCACTATGTTTTTTAAGGGAATTGGATCTCATTTGAAAATTTGTTGCATTTTCCTTAATATTGCTTATATATATTTTAATGACCCTTATGACATGAGTTATTCCTGTTTATCTGGCATAAGGTGGTCTCTACCACCTTATTCTGAAAACTAAGCTGAAAGCCAATTTACTGCGTGATCAAAGCTGCATGATACAAAGCCTGTTATGCCCCAGGGAATAGTGTGTGCCCCACAGAAACCCTACTCAATTCCATCTATTCCATCTTTCCAGTTNTCTTATAAAACTATCATCTCCATAAAGATTGGTATTGACATCAGGGTCAACTCTTGCCCTGTACTACTCCTGGGAAATTAGAAAATGAAAAACAAGTAAGGAGATGAATGGTAGACATGGGAGTAAGTTAGATGACCTGTGTTCTACAACCAGGTTTTGTAACCTGGTATCATGACAAATGAAGAAACAGTAAAAAAAATAACATAAAAAAATAAACCCAAATATAGCAGAAGCTTTGTCCATATAAGCATTAAAACAGTTTTCTAGTGAAGTTGACTAAGGAAAGAGTTTTGGTAAAAATGCAGAAAGATCGACATCTTCCATTGTCCTCTCTCAGCTTCCAGGATCAGAGGTATAAAATGCCAGCAGCCTGTATTCAAAAAAGGAAGCAGTGATTTATTATTTTCTAGAGGAAGGAATTTAAATATTAAACTAATTTCAGGTATTTGGAAAGGAGAATACCTTTACACAACTTAGTTTGATTTCTTGAATAATATAGGTCATAAAATGTCATCAAATGATTCCTCTGTCATGCCTTTTAACAGTTTTGATCTTGATTTCAACTATAAATCCAACACATGTTCCTCTGATCCTCATACGTATATATATGTATGAGTGACTAATTCCTTATATACTAGAATTTCCTACTTCCATTCTCTGTCCTTGTTTAGATAAATATCACACTCTCACTGGCACATCATTTTATTCTTTTCTTGTAAAGTCCAGAAGTCAATTTTGGTATTCACCCCTGACTTTTGACTCACAATTTTCATCTTCTTTATATTTCTCTCTCCAAACACACTTTCCAGAATTATACTATTTTAAAATCTTTGCTTATCATCTTGTGTTTCAGATTCCTCTCCCTGTCTTCTATCTCCTTATCTTTGCTCCATATTGATTTTCCAAGCTCATAAACTTTTCTAACTGGCTCTCTTAGTAGAAACACTGTGAACATGGCTAGGTGAGGTGGGTTGTTGTTTCAGTTTCTAATGGAACAGTAGCTTGCAGGACCTATTGAAAGGAAAATTTATTCAAGTTTGAAATTTTAAACTAACGAAAGCTCAGAATGTTTGGAAACATACAAGTCAAGGTTGTTGCTCTTTCTCCTGAGCAAAAAGTGTGACATTTTAAACAGCTGGATTGATTTGCTTGATCTTACAGTTCTGGAACCTGCAGGTCTTAGTGCAAGAAAATATTCTTTGAATTAAAGGAAGTACCATTGTTTTGAAATAATCCAGTGAAAACTGTTCCAAAAGAATTATATTTTGGAAGTGGGTAGCTTCTTCAATAACTGAAGGCACTGGTGAAACACAGTGTTCTTTCTTAATAGTATAGAGGAATTTGGGCATTTCTGTGGAAGTGCACAGACTGAAGCAAGTTTCCAGAATACTTGCAGAATGACACTGGTGTGATCAGAATTGGGGTGGGTTTTTTTTGCTAATCTTCTGGCTCAGATCCATACTCCAAATGCTATCCTTTTTAAATGACAAGACCTTCTTAACACAACACTCTGCCTACTTAAAACCTAGGGAAGACTGCATCTGTGACTCAGAGGTACAGGAACAGAAAAGATTGATGACAGGGGCACTGAGCATCTCTCTTTATAATTTCTTTTTTCTGCAGCTTCTGTAGAAATCAGTGTTCATCCCTAATTCTATGTATACCAAGTGCAATAATTTTTTCACTGAACTGAGGTTTACCTTGGTTGTGAGCAGTAATAGAAATTTTAAAAAAAGCTACAAGTGAGTCAGGCAGGACACTTGTATGACATTTTCTCTAAGTTAAAGAAAAGTTATCTGCAGTATTGTTGTATTATAAAATAAGAGCATTGTTACACTATGCCATGGAGTTTTATTCTGGAAGTATCAGAGTTTTTTGTGAATGAGAAAGTAGGTGGAACAGTATTTCCAGTTCATGAACCTCCTTTTCAGCCAGCTGCTACTTGTGGATCCTATTCTGAGGCTTCTCACCCTCACCCACTGCCATGGTTTAACCCCAGCTGGCAGCCAAGCCCCACGCAGCCGCCTGCTCACTTCCCCACCAGTGGGATTGAGGAGTAAAAGCTACAGAAGTAACAGTGAGAGGTGTAAGAGCTAATAAACTCGTGGGTAGGAATAATGACAGTTTAATAGGGAAAGCAAAAGCTGCACACACAAGGATTCATAATGCTATTCATAGACAGGCAGCTGTTCAGCCATCTCCAGGAGAGCAGACTCCTATCAGACTCCAGTGTTACTTCAGAAGATAAATTTAATCATTCCAAAAATCCTCCTTCCAGCTTTTTCTCCTCATTTTTCCAGACTGAGTATGATGGCATACGATCTGTAATACCCCTTTTATCAGTTTGAGCCACCAATCCTGGCTGTGTCTCCTCCTGACCTCCCAAGCACTCTCAGGTCCCTCACCAGCACGGCAGTATGAAAAGCAGAAATGGCCTTGGCTCTCTGCAAGCCCTACTCAGCAACAACAAAACCATCTCTGTATTAACAGCCCTGGGCTCAGCACAGTTCTAAAACACAGCCTCATACCAGCAACTGTCAAGAAAATGAACTCTACCCCAGCTGAAACCAGCACACCTGCCCATACAAGAAAGAGTTTAAATGCTTAGCACAGGCCTCTGACTTGAGCAGGCTCACAAGAATCAGCTATTATGGTGTACAGCATTTCAATTTTGAAGTACCTTTGTGAACTTTGCTTACTGTATTTTCTGTGAGGCTGTGTAAGAGCAGCACCACCAGCAAGCAGATATTCACCATTCTGGCTCCAGTTTTGAATTTGTCAATAGTAGAACAGCTGGAACATTGGATCCATGTATTTGGCATTATGAATAGCTATGCTTAATGAAAATGTGACACTTGTAATGAAAATCCACAGAAGCTAAAAACACAAATGTGCTTGTCAAAAGAAATTCTTACAAGAGCTAGGTCACTTAAAGCTACCCAGGTTTTGGTCAATGAAGCTTCTCTGAAGCTGTCAGAAGATCAAATCTGATTGAACAGTGGCAACACTCACCTGAGCATAAGTTGTTCAGCAACTTCCACCAGAATGTGAGGTGTGCCTTAACCTCTCTTTTGACTTGGCCTCTTTTCAAAAGGTTAATGCAAGTTTGCATGTAAGACTTTATAGAGTCAGCTTTTATAAAAGACGGAAAGAAGTTTTTTGTGGATAGTTCCAATGTATAAAGATTGAAATGATGGAGAATCATGGAAAGTGCATAGTTTAATTTATTTTTACCATTTAAAAATTTTATTTCTTAATCTGAATTTTAGACAGGATTTGCTGTTACTGTAACCTGTGGCCATTACTTCCTATTCTGTCTAACATGAAAAAAAACTCTTACTGTTTGTAATGGGTTTGTTGACTACAATAATTTTCATCTTTTGCTTTCATCTCTACCCTTTCTATTTTTTTATAATTTTTTAGGTCCTTACAGATCATGTTTTCTAAACCACTGATCATTAACATCATTATTTCATAAACTCTTTCTAAATGGTGAATTTTATTTGATAATTTTCCCGTTTGAGAAGAACTTTTGCTTTATAAAACTTTTTAGANTGAATTTTATTTGATAATTTTCCCATTTTGCTTTATTAAACTTTTTAGGTCTAATTATTACACTTGATAGCTGCACACCCAGACTATTTTGCTGCTGGATGGGTAGATATGATTCTCTACAACTTCTTAGGCACAAGTCACACGGATGATGTTCAGAATATGATTTTTTTAGCATTTGTTCTTGAGTGCCTTTGTCTTTTCTTATCACTGAACCTGTGAAATCCAAGTCATATACTCCAGCTCATGTAAACCTAGGCTGCAATCATCAATTCTATTTTTCCATGTTGGATTATTTTTTTAAATTGCTTTATAATTATATAATGTATCTGAAATAATGTAAAATAGAGGAAATAAATCAGTAATATTCCTCCTCCATATTGTATTTTGGGGAATTTCTAATTTAAGCGGAAGAGGAAAAAGTAAGAAAGGATAATTCATGCTAATATAGAATCACTTTTCTTAAAGAAATTCTGAGAGCTCATGGTATAACACAATTAGATAAGGAAAACTACATTTTACATCAATGCACGGCCCAAAGGAAAGACATGACATCACTGGTCTGACAGCATAACTTAATATATGACAACAGCTTCTCTCAGCACAAGCTGTGCTCTACAGAGATCATTGAATGATCCATCTGTGACCAGAACAGCTCTGTCAGTGAAGGTGTTCAAAATAGTCCTGACATAAGATATTCAGGAATATGCTCTGTTTCCAAAGTGGTAACAACTACACGTTGAACTCTCTCCTCCACCAATACACTTTTTTGGCTTTTTCCTGCTATAACTGGTCAACACAAAGCATCCCTGACAACAGTTGCAATCAGTTTAGAGGTTTAAAAAGTTCATAGGGATTTTTCTGGCCTTCTGAGCTGGAGTGATCTTTAATGCATCCTGAGGAATGAATAATACTCTTATTCTTCTTTATCACATGAATGTGAATAATTTGTGTCTTGTTGATTGAAAATTAGGCACAACAACCATACCCATCATAAGAAATGTAAAATTAGTTGTTTGATATATGTTATGGGTAAGAATATAAAGGCAAAGAATTTATTAAATTTTCCCCAATTCACATTCTTATTTAATGTTCAGGACATATTGGCAGAGAAGTTTGACTTGAATATTTACTCTCATAACCTGCTTTTAATAGTAAAGTCTGAATTATTGAAAGAAAAAAAATCTAAAATATTCCAGGAGTTCCTAGAAATTCTTGTGGACTGGTTTTGTCTACAATTATTTTGTAGGCAAAATAACTCATTTTCAGTAAACCTTCAAATTTAGTATCTTTTGAAGTTTCTGAAATTGACTTTCCAGTATCACTAGCAATTAACGAGATTTTAACATTTTCAAAGTCTATAAGTAACATAAGATTTCAATTGATTTAGATGTTTAAGTCCCTTTATGATCTGAATATCACAGTAATACTTCACAAAAATATTTGTTTAAAGGTTCAGATAGGTATTAAGGGGTATTACAAATACAATATATTGCCACCTGGCACCTCCTTAAGGAATTTTGAAAATCCTCCCAGTAGTTAATGAATCTTTAAATGATAAAAAAAAGTTGTAACTAGGGTTTTGTGATGGGTTTAGGGACAGTGTTATTTTTGGTGTTTGGGGTTTTATCATAAATTTTATTATTTTATTTAGAAATACATTAGGAATGAAGCTTTCTTTTTATAATCTTATTTTACATTAGCTATGTGTGATGGACAAATGTAGAAAGATGACTTCATTGATTTAGCATTATTATCAACTAGAAATTACTACCAACTTGAAATTATTGATACTGATACTTTATTAGTTAATTAAATAGTTGACTAAGTAAGTGTGACACATCATATATTTTTACCATTCCAAGTGGCTGGTAGAGGCCAGCCCCAGCTATTTCTAAATATAAAAAAATGCACTTTAGAACTGAATGTGAAAAAAATAAGGAAAAGATGATTTTTGAAATTACAGTCTCTTATATGAATGTATGGGAAGCACTTTATGACATTAAATACTTTGTAATTTTTTTCCTTCCTTAACTCTGATATTGCTGCATTTTTTAAAGTCACATCACTGAGCTGGCCAAGTCTCCTTTCACACACATATTTTATGACTGACCGTTCCAATTGTTTTTTTACCAATTTTAACAATATTGCAAGAAATGTGAGAACTGACAAGTCACTTTTTTCTAGGACAGAGAGGTCATCAAATGTCTAGATTGTGTCTAACAATCACTGTGTCTTTGTCAATGAACACATAGGAAGGAAATATTTGAGGCAGAGCTTCTGTCACAGATTGAGTTCATATATTTTCAAAGCAGAAGTCTTTAAAGGAATAATGGACAGTCTTAATGGGGTTTTGGGGTCTCATCATTTTTAACAGTGCTCTGCAGTTTTCTAGACACCTGAATTACATTTTTCATCTGTGATGTATTAAATTCTTATAGTAAGGTAGAAGTTAACATAAGAACTTCGGAAAGACATTTAATTTCACTTTATGTCAAGGTATTTCTGTCCTGAAAGGATCCATTTTTCTTTTCCTTTTCATTTGCAAAATACATTTTTCTCTTTCTCAAAAGTATCTGAGATAGTTTTTAATGGGTAGTATTGGTAGCAGTTAAAACTTCTATCTGCAAAATGTTTATCAATTATACTGTTTTTGAAAAGCAAGTAATGTCTCTACTAAAAATAACTGTTATTATTGAAAACAAACAAAAAACCCCTCAAGAGTGAAAAGGCTTAAGGTTTATATATTTCCTCAGGTTCTATTCATTAATTTAAATACTTTTGAATTTATCCCAGGAAATAGAAAGTAAAGGGAAGTGACATTTTAAGCCATAGTGTCCAATTTATATTTTTACTCAGCAATACTCCTGTTTGCTATAAACACTGAAAATGTCAAATGAGCCCTAGATCCTTTTGATTACCAGGTCACTGCTTACTGCTATACTGATTTATCACTTTAGAGTGCAGCTGAGTTTAGACATTACTTATATGCATAGAAAAAACCTCCAGTTTTTACTAACACACAGGTTGAGTTACAAAAGTTCCCCACCAAGACTTGTGCTGCCTGTATTTTCACAAGATGTGATAATTTCATAGAAACAAAAATTAGGGAAAAAACAAACAAACAAACAAACAAACAAACAAACAAACAAACAAACAAACACAGTTATAGGAAGTTAAGAACTCCAGAGAACATGTCTTTTTTGATTTTTATTTTGTCCAGACTGATCTCCATCCTAAGAAATCCCCTAACAAGTGCTTTCCATAAGAGTAGTGAAATGCATAAACTGTCAAGGGTCAGTTAGAGATATGAGCTTATCTGGAAAGGAGAAGGAGGGTAGTAGGCAAAGAGGTGGTTCCAATACAGACGAATGATATTATAAAATTTTTTTTTTTATCTTCTGGCATTCTCACATGGGAGAGAGTTCTGACGAAAGCATTAGCACGATTTATCTGTATTTCTTTTTTTTCTGACAAATTTGAGTACATGGAACATGGTCATAGAATGATAGACTATCCTGAATTGGAAGGGACCCATAAGAAACATGAAGTCCAATTCCTAAAATTTGCATTTTGTAATCATTAGATTTTCAAATGGGTGAATTTTTAGTCATTAAGAAGTGTTTCCACATGATACTAAGATTTATAAGACTATTTGAGGACTAAGGATTTTTCTGTGCACATGATTTTATAAGTATCTAAATAGAAAGACCTAGTAAACCTCTAGGAGAAAACTGGGTCACTGTCCTAATTTTTTAACATGTATATAAAACAGCAAAGCCCCATTGCTCTATTTAGGAAGCAGAAAATTATTCATCCAAATAAGTGGTCCCCAAATCAAAAGTTCTTCAGAGTTTTATTTCTAAAATATCTACATGTACCTATGTCATCAGCATTGACTTAGCACAGGTTTTTTTTTTGTTGTTGTTTGTTTGTTTTTGGTGTTTGTGTTTTTTTTTGTTTTTTTTTTTTTTTTTTTTTTTTTTTTTTTTTTTTTTTTTTTTTTTTTTGTTTCCATATGTCTTTCAGACCTACAGGATACCAGGAAGACTGAGGTATCTCAATTCTACTCACACATAAATTACAAAGTACAGAGATTATACTAATAAGGATTTCTGGGGTTCTTTCAGACTCTTTTCTACAATTGGATCATTCCCTTTAAAAAAAAAAATGAATTCTCCTAAATCCTTCTGAACACTTATTTTAGGTATGGATATTTCATTTTGAAAAAATGAAAAAAATATCTATTAACATGGCCCACTGCAGAAATGCAATGCAAAAGCACAGGTGCTGAATCACGTGAGAAGCATCTGCTGGACCAGCTGTTGCCACCATTGCAGAGCAAGCGGGGGCCCAGGGGTATTTTCTCCTGCAGGTTTGTTTATTCATATGGGAAGAATGATAGGTGATGGACTGCCAAGCTGAGATGTGATTATTGTATTAAAGAGTGATTTGGTTGACCTCAGGTGTGCCATCTTGTTAGTGGCTCCCATGATTGGACTGCTGCCAAGACATATTTGCTGGGGAGTGGACAGATTTATTGAGTGTGACAAGAGGGAAAATAATGTCTCTTTATAATAATGGAGAATCGGCATGAGTTGTTACCCAAGATAGTATAGCAGAGATGACTAAATATTTGTGTTAGCCAAAACTCAGTAACAATGACTAACCTCTGTGTTAGAATGTTAGTTCACCAAGTGCAAAATGCACCTAATCAGTGTTTTATTTTGACTAAGAAGGCTGAAATGAAAAAGCTCATTTCTCTGAACTGTTAGACACCTGCATCTGTCTTGAAATGCAGTTACATAGGTGCCTGGCTAGCACTTCAGGAAATCAGGTACTTGGTGTTTTATTTCTGTTCCTGGAAAGCTGTGACAGAAAGGCATGACTGAGACACTTGGGTTACATAAGAATGTCCAAGAGCATCAGGTTCCTCACAGTGTGATTCAGGGAATTATCATAGCATTATGTGATTATGCAGGAAATAGGCCACAGTCTAATAATCAGCCAGAACTTTTTGTAAACTTTTACTAAGGATCATTCCCTTTACTTGCAATCTTCCTATTGCAGTGTATTATCTTTAGGTATTTTCTTTTGCTTTAGGAAATCCAGCTATTCAAGTATTTTACAGAATACATACCTCAAAACAATATCTTTTCATTGTACAATCCAAATGCTGCAAAGAGATTTTAAAGTGGGATAGCACTTTGTACCCATCATTTTGTAGGAACAGAGTTTCATGTTTAAATTCCACTTAAAGATCAATTTCTACTCAGTCAGCTTTACAGGTGTAATGATACAACCAACTCCATGGGTTTATGTAAAATTTTGCACAAGATCTTATCAATGAGTCCTACATTATTTACACTGGATTTTCCATTAGTATCAATAATTTCATTGATAGCAGAGGACCATGCCTTATATTGTCGTAGATGTATTTTGCAGACAGCTAGTGAGGTAATGAAATTAATTTTGCAACAGCTTATTCAAACAACTGATGAGACCAATAGTTTAGCTCTCCTCATTAGTGTTGGATATAAACCTTTGCCCCCAACAGTGAAAGATAAATGTTTAATTTAAGCAGATACCTAGTTCTCTTTATTAATGGATTTCCAGTATGCATTTGTAATGCTCTGTTTAGTGTTATGTTTTGGTTTTTTTTCCAGATGCATTCTCTACACTCAACTGTTAGAAGTTTTAATATCTTTAATAAAATGTTCTATAAACATCATTATTAAAATGCAAGCCTGATAGCAAGATGCTAGGGAACTGTTTATACTATCAAGGTCACAGTCTAAACAATTTATAACAGCTGTAAATATTTAATATGAGTTGGATACTCAAGGATGTTCATACATTTATTTCAACTTTTTTTTTTTCTCTACTGCCCAGTGTATATTATTTCTTAGTGGTGATTACATGAAGTCTATTAAGAATACATAGAAAAAAGTATTTTTTCTCCATCTGCTAGTCTACAGTCTGAAAGTAACTGTGCATTGTATGCCATGGCATGCAAAAAACATATTGGGACAACATAAGATTCTTTCTCCCTTGCATGTGTTTTCTAGAATGGGAACAAAGACTGGTATCATGCTGGTGTATTTTAAGAAATATCAGGAAGATAAGATCCCTAAAAATATTCAGGGATGAAAACTCAACTTTCTGGAAGGTAGCAGAGTTTTGTCATTGGCTTCATCAGAGTTAGAGGTTCCCTTGGGGAAGATATGTTTTGAGATAATTGCCATGTTTTCACATTGTTAACTTTATGCTAATAGTATTTAAAGCAGAGCTATTCTGTTTGGGTAATAATGGTGAAACTAGATGTTATCCTTGTTTCTATTTCCTCATACATAATGGTTAAAAGGGTTACATTGATATTGTGATCAAATATCACTCATGCATACATCATACATCATTATATGTAGTCTCTGTGGCACGTCTGACCTTCAGCCTAAGAAATGAGCCTTGATTATTATCCATTCACTGCACATTCAATGCCTATTGAAAGTATTTTCACACTTGTTTATTGCCTTTTTACCTGGTTATTATTAACTGCCAATAATATCCTGCAGTTAAACAATTTATGTCATATGAACCACCTTGAAATGCTTTTCAAATGGATATAGAACTGCTACAATGCAGGTTTTTCTGAGTTATTCTTGAAGATGTGAATTGTCAATCAAAACCCAAAGCTATCCTTATTTATGTAGATATTGCTTTGGCCTCATGGAAATTATTTTTTTTATTCTGCATTAAGTACTATTTCATCTTTCTGCAGGAGGATTTACTGAAATAAAATGAGGTAATATCAAACTAATTTATTGTGAAGGGCTGGGCTAGTAATTCTTCCATATCCTGT
>WEIU01005693.1:541718-581301 GCA_013389925.1 Aegithalos caudatus | reverse complement strand
GCCGGGCTGGTCCCGGGCCGCCCCTGGGCCGGCCTGGGGCTCCCGCGCTGGGAGCGGGCTCTGGCTGCGGGGAGCAGCGCTTGGGCTCTCGCTGCCATCATAGAAACACAGGCTTTCGTTGGAAAGGACCCTAAAGATCATCCAGTTCCGACCTGCCTGCCGTGGGCAAGGACATCTTCCACTAGACGGTGGCTCAGAGCTCCATCCAACCTGGCCTTGAGCACTTCTCAGGGATGAGGCATTCACAACTTCTCTGAGCAACGTTTCAGTGCCTCACCACCCTCAGAGTAAAGAATTTTTTCCTAATATCTAAACCTACTATCCTTCAATTTGAAGCCATTTCTCCTTGCTCTGTTGCTCCTCTGTTGTGATCTCCCTTGTCGTCCCAGCCAGGTGCATCTGATCTGTTGGGGGTTTTCAGCCACATCCCGCCTGTGGGATTCTGGAGCTGGCAAACAGATGCAGATTAACTTGGGGATACGTACTGAAGGCGGCTGTTTGGTACCATGGCTTGGTAACGTGGGCAACAGGATAGTTGGAGAAGCATCAGTTTTAAAGATGGCTTGATGTGTCTGGATTTGAGAGGAAAGATCACTCCTGCTCTGTAAACACCACTGTGTTGTGCTGGGTTGTGGGGCAGCTGCAAAGGGGCAGCTGCAGTACGTGGGCACTGCCATACAAACCCAAACCACTATCCCAGCTCAAGCCTTTTAGCCCCCTTATATAGGCTACAGTTTTGCCTAACAAACTACACCTGGTTTGAAACTAACATGTTTTTCTTGGGAAAAGTATGCTTTCTGTTTGTGTAATTCCTGCATGGTGTTAATGAGCAAAGGTGAGTAGTTTTGCTGTGCTTGGTTTGCTATGGAGAAAGTTGTCCAGGGTTGAGAAATTATTACCTCTAAGCATTTGTATTTAATGTGGTTGAAACATACTTCCCCCCACTTCCTTCCCCTGGAAATCCTGGCATTTACAGGGATGCTAAAATAAGAGAATTGCCATTCAGAATGTTTTTCCCCACTCTCACCAAGTATGATCATCAAACAATGATATTAAGATTTAAAAGACATAGTCATGGATAGTGCCAGACAGTTTCTGGTGGTGCCCAGCAGCAGGATGAGGAGAAGTGGCCATAAACTAAAACCAAGAAGTTTCACATAAACATGAGGAGGAACTTCATTACACTGAGAGTGGCAGAGCACTGGAGCAGGCTGCACAGGGAGGTTGTGGGGTCTCCCCCTTTGGAGATATTCCAAGCCCACTTGGACACACTCCTGTGTAATTTGCTGCAGGTGACACTGCCTTGATGTGGGATCTGGACTAGATGATCTCCAGAGGTCCCTTCCAACCAAACAAATCTGATATTATGGAATTCTGTGTGAATTATAAAGACCTGTAATGATAAAAGTTTATCATTAAAGAAAATTTGACAATGCTGCATGAGGCTGGAGGTGATTGTTTGTACTAATAAACCACAGATGGCTCTTGCATAGTTTTGTTTCATTCCTCTACAATTCCCTCAGGGACTGCTGTTCTTTAGCTTTGGTTTCAGCTTAAAAATAGTTTTGGTAAGAAAAAAATGCCATATCTGATGAACCTTAATTGTATGCTATAAAAATATTCAAGAAAAAAAAGGGGGGAACATAACAGGTGGTTTGTAATAACAGCTCAATTTTTAAAGTAATTCTTAACAAACTTGCTACCCAACTGATGTTTCAGTTTTCCTTGAAGACATGGTTGAAAAGATGTTCTTTCTATGAAGACAATGTACATTTATGTTTGATGTCATTCTTAGTGTTTTTTCTCCAAAGGGAATGCCTGAAACCTGTCTTGTAACATTTGCTGACATTCACAAATCTGTTGTTTGTCAGCTTGTCTTGTCTTTGAAGGACATGAAGTTCCTTTGTATCCTGATCTGTTCTGAAATTGTGTCATCTGGGTGTTAAGAAAGTCTCCTTGCTTCTCAAGTTTGTGGTGCCATTGCTCTGAGTACATTTGAAGGGAGACTGCAAAATCAGCTCAATAACCCATAGCAGAGCCAGGTGTGAACTGAGTGTAAGGCAAATCCTGTGTTTTATGAAGGTAAACACTCTTTTGATCAATAATTGGGTAAGTAATCAAGTTTCTTATCTAGCAGTTTCTTGTTCTGAAATAAAGCAGTGAACTTTTTTTAAATCATTACATGGTTTATTTGTCAGTGCAGCAGTTAAATTCCATTGTATAAAAGTAAAGATGTTTGAAATAGAAGTTACAGCTGAAAAGGCAAAATTGTAATATAAAAATGTGGTATTCTGACATGACACTTAAAGGAAGACAGTGTAAGATATTCCTAATACTTATGTTAAAGTATAAAAAAGCTTGTAACGTATGCCTGAAAGCTGTTTTCTATGCAAAAGCTTAAGATGTCTCTGAGCATCTAAGATTCAGCATTTTGCAGAACCAAGATGATTTCTGCATGTAGCCCAGGTGGTAGCCTGCATCTTCACTGATCCTAAGCTGTGACAGATTTTATGTTTTCATGCTTCATTACAGGTCATCTTAAGCTTTCCACTAAACCCCTGTCCTGCCTCAAGCTAGAGCAACAAATACAAATTACAGTCCTTCCTGACTGATAACAGAGACATAACAGTTAGACAGTAATTTTTTGCAGAAAATGTGTTTCCTGTTTAAGTCAGAAAATAATTTGAGATGCTAGTTCTTAGACAATAGGATGTTACGTATAAGGAAGATGGAACAATAGCAAATACACTGCTTTTAATAATATAACTGAAATAGCCACAAAAGAATTAAAATAATGGGAGAACCTGGAAACAAAAGAAGAAAAGAGGCTGTTGAATTTTAGAGCTAAAGAACTAATCTCACAGGTATGTTGGAATCTGCATTTTTTTAAAATATCCTTAAGTCATCGAAAGGTGTCTGTGCACACTGGGAAAGGGCAGTGAAGACTAGATTCAGATTATAAATGATAAGCATTTGGAAGATCTGCTAAAATAGTAGGAAAGTGTGTTTATAATTATATATTGCCACAGGAATAGAAAACAGTATGTATCAGAGATGTTTCAAGACATGGTAAATAAGCTAATTATATTGAAATACAGATCTTCAAAGAATTCAGTGTTTAGAAATGGATTCTTTAAGGTCATTTTCCCAGCCTCCATTTTGGCTATAGCCTTTACTAACAGCAGGAGTTTGATGAAACATGAACTATAAAGAATTTTTGGTCTGCTTGCTCATCTCCATGAACCTTTTTAGCAACCTCTTCCCTTTCTGCAAATAAGATGCTCTCCTTTTCTCATCGTCCTGTGAGCCAGCCTTCAGCAGTTTGTGCTGGTCTCACACTGTGAAATGCCATGATGCTGAGTGATGAGCATGTGTGGCTATGAGGCCAGATCCCCTCTGGAAGGCCTCAGAATGAGTTCTTTTAACAGAATTGCAGCTAGACTGAACAAGTGAAGGCACACTGATTTTTCATAAGTTTGCATTTTCTAAGGTGCGCCATGTAAAAGCAGCAACTGGAGCAGAGTGTTTTATTTATCTTGGGGTTTTAATTTATTTCATTTAGTGGTCAGAGGGATGGAGGAGCAAGCAGAAATTAATGTCTCTTTACAGCAGGAAAGATGGAAATGATAAGGGAAAAAGGCAGTTGAATGCTATCCCCTTCCTGCTAGACCCCTTGTTCTGCTGACCCTTCACTGGACATGAACCCTATCTGCCCCCTGGGAACAGTGGTGTCAGTCCAGTGTCTCAAGACCAATAGAAGCAAAGGAGGCAAAGGCAGCATCAGCAGCTGCAACTCAGAATTTTACATGGGACTCCAAGTTTGAACAGGGAGAGCCAAGCCAATGGGCCTCATCTTGTTGCCTGGGTATCTGTGGTCTAGTTTATAGTGAGGCTCATTCACTGGTAGCCATATCCAGTGGGAAGCTAAGTGTGTCCAGCCCTGTTTTCTGGCCCTGAGGCTGACTGGCATTTAATGAGCTGCACCCATGCTATTGAACCCTGAAAAACAGGGTGGCTGCTGCCAAACTCACAGTGGGGGGCTATGCCTCTGGTGGTTCCCAGAATCTGGGGTTTGCTTGGTGGGGAGCTGGCTGGCCTGGGGCAAGTCTGTGCTAGGACCTCCTGAACAGTATAACAGTGGCAGCAGTTCAGTGCCAATGCCTGGGAATAGGCCATGGCACGTTTCATTCCACAGACATAACACGTGCCTGCCCCCCATGTCTCTCTTTACAGCAAAGACATGCATCCTGCTAAGGCAGTAAGTAGCAATAAAAACTAACTGTTTACAAGTTGGTTGGTTGTTGGGGGTTTTTGTCTTTTTTTTTTTTTTTTTTTTTTTTTTTTAAATTAACCTTCCCCCCCACCCCTTCCAGATTATGGATGTGATTAATTTTGCAGGTTTTAACCTAGAAATAAGAAAAGCCAGATAAAGGTGTGGGGTGGGGGGTATTAGTAATTCAGAAGAGTGTGCCCTACATCACAAGCAAGAACAGTAAGTGCTTAAAACTACCTCTTTGTTTTTCTACAAAAGACTATTTTAATGTTGCTAATTGCACCAAGCCCCAAAAGTTACCATCCCATCGATACGTGCTCACCTTACTCCCTGGGGTTTTTTATAACAACAATAAAGCCCCATTAAAGCACAGAGACAAGTCTTGTACTTAATCTAATAGTCAGTGTTACACTAAAGGTTTATACAATGCCTGGTTTACTCTTCAGCAGAGGATTTCTCTCAGTGCTGTTAGGGAAGAAAATGGCTTTGAAAGTGCTGAAGTAAGCAGTAAATCCCTCCTGCTTCTCTGTTTGTTCTGCACTCCTCTCAATAGGCTTGTATTGCTTGTATCTCCTGCAAGGAATGTGCACAGTTAGTTGCTGAAAGACTTTTAAAGGAGGGTCCACATTTAGCATATGACCAGTGTGTAAAAGCACTAATCTTGTGTTCATCATGCATTCTCTCTCCTCCTTCCCTGTTCAATCCCATCTAAGGTCTGGCAGCATTTCAGGTATGGGTCAGTAGTGGTGGCAGGAGCCTGGTTAGGGAGAAGGAGTACTGGAGTACTGCTGCTCCATGGAAGTGTGTGTTTCTCACCACTCACTGGGAAGGGTGAGCATACACTTGGCTCAGGAATCTTTGTGCAGTCTCAAAGTCTCATGAGAAACTTCCAAACTAATAATGCAGCAACCTGTGCTTCTGTTAACTACTGGCCTGCATGTAGTTTTTTCCAAAAGCTTTTCCCCAAAGAATATATTCATCAGTTATTTAATGAAGAATTTGTTTGGCTTTGCTGCATATATAAATCACATCATGCAGTTTGAGTTTGCTTTCTGCTTACATGAAGTTCCCAGGATTGCTAGTATTACTGTTTGTGCTTATGGGCACAGAATGTAATTTTTTTCTGAAAGTCCTTAACACCTGTATGTTTTCCAATGATTTTGTGGCCTAAACCAGTAATCTCATTTTCCTGAATATTTGCCAGAATATTTGTGATCTGCAATAGTAAAGAAACAAAAATGTAGCTAAACCAAATTTATATTGTTTGGTTTGTTAATTTAAATACTATTTTGACAGTTCTTTGAACTGTTTTTAAACATAGAAACTAGCAACTTACTTGTAAAGGACAAATGCCCCAATGGTAGCAAACACTGCCAACAAGCCAAGAAAGATAAAGACACCTTCTGTTGTTCCAGATGATGCTCCTATAGTTCAGAAAGTAGGTTGATTAAAAGTTAGCCTCTATTTTACAGCGAGACAGACTTTCCATAAAAAATGCCATTTTTCCTTATTGCTATATGAAGTGAAACACAGTTAATAATTCTAATATGGTAAGCATTATGGTCAGTGACTGCCAGGGGGTGGTGCTTTCACATCCTAATCCATGTAATTCTTGATTCCACCAGAGTGTGAATTGTGCTTTGCCAGTTCTCTCCTATGAGCCCTGCTCCTCAGACACATGGCTACCCTTCCAGCATGGAGGGGAATGAAGGTCCCTGTTGGCCCCCCACAAGGTGAAGCTAATTTGATCCTTGCCATTTATTATGCTGGGGAAATGTTTACACTGACTATAGGATAACTATTTGACAAAACTAGATGGGCTCATCCAGAAGGTGACTTAAAGCAGCAACGTCTCTTAGGTCCTAATTCTGCTTTGATTATAGCAGAAACCCCAAAGTATAGCTCAGCTTTGCCCTCTGGAGGAAACCTAGACAGACCAGCCTTATTGGGCTAAAGCTAGTCTCTGTGAATACAGCTGAGGAAAAAAACAAACCCCTCAGCATGCTTGGTTTACCTTTAGGAGCCAGAATGCACTTACATATCAGGCATTGTGCCTTATTCATAATGAAATGATTTCAGTACAGATGGACTTACACCTAGATTAAATAAAACCATCAAAAAATACTATGGAAAATTACTGCAAAGGGGCAATTGCTTGGCTGATAGTAATTAGAGAGTTCGGAAGAGTCACTAGGACACTGTAATAGGAAGTCAGGAAGGCAATGAAGTGGGAGCAGAGGGGCAGCACAATCTTTTAGACTTCTGACTGAGGCTGAGTTTAATAGCTGGTTCTGTCAAAGACTGCTTTGATACCTATGAGATAGACACAGTGATACTTATCCAACCAAAGGTAAAGCGCCTCTTTGGAAACAATTACCCTGGGCAGACTCTGTAGTCACTGGATGTTACACAGATGATTCCAGAACACGATTCATCTTATCCTCTTGTAGAAACAGAAACATGTCAAGGCCAATGGACAGTTAAGAGGGCCCAGGGCAGCCAACTGTGCTGCAGACTTTGATTCTGTCTCAAGTGAGCTGAATTCCCTCTGTTTCTGCTATCTCTCCATGTGTGGAGTGGGCTGGCTGGCATGTTCCCCACCTGCTTCTCTGCCCACCATTTTTCTGTGGAAAATTACATTATGGCTTAGGAACTGTTCATATTCTGTGATACTGAATAGTTTGTATAATTACTGTACTCATTGGATCGTAAACAGAAGTCAAACCAAGGTCTAACAGCTGAAATTCCCCCAGGGAAATAATCATCATTTTATCTTTGCATGGACTCTTAGACAAGCTGGTGCAGTCTCAGCTGAGGCTTCCAGGGATAATAAGAACCCCCCGCTATGTATTCCTGTGCTCTTTCCCCCTGCAGGGAAATGACCGCAGGGAGAAGCTTCTCACCAACGACCCATGTCTGCTCTTTGTGGACTCACCTCCATTTACAGAAATCAGGGCACTGGCAAGGGCTTGACTTGTGTCATCACCCAGGGTGATGTTGATGCAGTATGTCCCAGGTTCCTCAAAAGCTCTCCTGATGGTGAGTAAGCATTCATCCGTGACGACGACGGGGTAGCATACCACGCTCCTGGACACCTGGCACGTGGGGTCAGAAACTACCGTGCAGACATCTGTGGGGAGACTGGCATGGGAAGAGAGAACACACTGCATCTGTGGGGTCCTGCCAGCCCAGGTAGCCCAGTTCATAGACACACTGCACTGGTGCACCAGTTTTATGCAGGTGCCTCTTGAAATCAGTGGCACTATGGTGATTTAAGCGTGTTTTATTAATACTATATGTGGTTTTTGCAAATCTATACATGTATATATGTACATGTGGATTTTATATAGAATGCATGTATACAATCTGTATAATTATCTGCTTGTTTTGCTTATCATTTAACATTTTATGGATTACCTGCTTCAAATCAATTTATAAAGTCCATTACCTTTAATACACATCTTTAAGAAAGGAATGCAGATTCTTTTAAGTAGTATCATGTGCTGGAAAAGAAAACTCTCCCTTAAGCAAGGTTAATTGTATTCCAGTTGTATTACCAAGGTGTTTCTTGTATTTCTTAGTCCTCTCAACTCCAAACTTCTAAGACCTAGGAATATTAGTCCAATGATTTTGCATCCAAGAAGTTGCTTGGACCCACCCATTTACTCCAAGTGTCAAAAACTCATGGCCCAAAAGAAAGGATTTCCTTACAATTTCAGTAAAATGCTTCCCATTTTACTCTAAGTGCTGAAATCCTGTCTTGGCCAGGAGACTATAAATTGTTTCTTCCCACAATCAGTTCCTTATTTTTACAGAAACTGGATGTTTGCTCTGAATCCTAAGTCCCTGGCAGTAGCCTCTGTTGGCATAGTTTAAAAATGAGACTTGCATAATCTTTAGTTCCCATCAAGAAATAGAAACACTGCAGTTCCCAAATTTTGTTCATACATCAGCATCTAAGCGCATAGAGCATTCCAGCACCTAATTAGTTTTAAACAGGGAAGATTGACAGCTTCATTCACACACTTACCTCCCTTGGCAGGTAACAACAAAGTCAACCAGTGAGTTTTCAGCTTGACTTTCTGTCATCTGGATGCTTGTCATCTGAATAATATTTACCTCAAGGATTCCCTCTGGGAGAGGAAACACATATCAACTGTAGGATAAATTACAAGCTTTGAAGTCTATGTGTACTGAACCTCAAGTGTTTGGCTGATGCTCACTTCAGGCCTTGTTTTCCATAACTTCCTCCCTCCCTTAGCACTCCTCTTGAAGGCTTTGAAAGCTGAGAAATTTTCCAATGCTTTCCCAGTGAGGATGCCCCTTTCTGGTCTGCCTTTTTCCCCCCTCATTATTTTTATTTACTTCCTTATTTTCCTAAATCACTTCCCACTACATGAGATTTCTCTGCATTCGAAGTCCAGTTCAGCCTTATGTAAACCTCCTTCCCAGCCCATGTGCTCCTGCTGTGGCACGTCCAGGTGCTGGTGATGCAGAAAGGAGTGACACAATGCACATCCCCCCCAGCACATGGGGTCAGCCATCAGCAGGCATCCAGACCAAGGTCCAGCCTCACGTGTCTGAAAGCAAGGGGCCATAACCCCTGCAGCTAGCCCCTGGCAGAGTGCAGGCAGAAACCAAAGTCAGCTAGTTGGATGTCTGTACATTCATCCTTAAAACTCTCAGCTATGTCCAGGAGAAGGATCTTTTTGTGGATCTCATGTAATTGGTAAAATGTGTCTAAATAAACATTATTTCTACCGTACACTGTTGTTCATTGTTAGCACCATTCCTTTGTTCAGGTGTTGATCCACATCCTTACCTACAACAGCAATACTACTTTCATAGTATCCATTTCGGTAAATATGGCAACCTCCATCAGGATTATCCTCCACTGACTCGACAGTGGGAGAAGAGTCAGAAGATGGTCCGGTTGTAACTGAGGGACAAGAAATAGATATTTAGAACAAGCAACTTTAAGCAACTTTAGAACAAGCTATGCTTAGGGATACTCTGAACACAGCCACATGTTCCAACTGCCTTCATTCCATGGGCTGTCAGTGACTTTGATTTGCAGCTGTGCAATCATGTGTGTATCTGTGTTATGAGCTCATGGCAATAATTCCTAAAGAAAACACGTGTGCCCAGCTTTGGAACCCTGGAGTGGCCTGGGGAGCCTCACTCCAGAAGCCACCTGGCTAGTCACCCATCTCTGTGAAATAAAAGGGACACTACAAGGTATAATACAATTATATACTTCTTTAAAATTCCCAAATCAATTATATAAGAAATCCAAAGGCCAATAAAACATTTAAAATGCTTTTTTAAAAGCTGGTATTTCCCCACTGGTCTACATTATAGCTAGTGGAAAAATGAAGAGGGGAAGTGGTGAAAATTATATTTTTCCTTTCATTTTTCATTCTCACTCCATATTTTGGTAAGAGCACATATTAAAAATATGAAATTTGAAAAATATAGCCACATTTACAATTTCACAGTAGTAGTGTTATAGCTGAAACTGCAGGCCTTCTGCAAACCTTAAAACCCTCTGCGATGATAAACCAATGCTGAACATAATAAAAGTTGTTCTGAAATATGTTAGTCAATAAATTTAAAGTGGAAAAGCCATTCTGAGTTAATGCCACGTGGAAGTCCCATATTTTTGGATGTGACTAGTTTTTTCTAGTTCAATCCAATCTCATTTAATTTTGGATGGAAGTTAATTCAGTCCAGAAAGGAGCTTGCAATGAGTGTTCTGAAATTTCTTTTTCTCACTTGAATTTTACATCTTACCTCAGAAGATGACCCTGAGTAGACAAGGCTAAAGTCTTTCCTGACCAGGTGTGGCAGAGATAGTACAAACTTACATTTATGTTCACCTGAAGACCTTTGTATGCTGTAAGTGTGGTGGTAGAACTGGATGCATAAGGAATTAAATGTGTAAGTGATCCCTACCATAGAATCCTGGAAGAGTTTATGCTTATTGATTCTGTCTCTAAGCCAATTTTATAGAGGGTTTTCAGAGGCTTGTAGCTCTTTCATGATGACAGTAAAACTGCTAAAGATATTAACTTAAAACATCAGAATACAGAGTTTTAGCATAGCTCCTAATGCCAGTGGTGTTTGTATAATGCTTACCTGCTGAGGTGGGTGGTGGTGCAGTGGGTGTTACTGGCTTACAAGGTACAGGTATAATGGCTTGGACAGTTAAATTCAGAGTGAAGTTTCCCTGCAGAGTGTAGGTGTGAGACGTGCTAGAACCGCTGGCTACAAATAAGCCACTTCCATCTCCAAAGTTCCACTTGTAGGAGATGGCAGAATTATTCAGATAGTAGCTGGGATCATGGATCTTCACATCAAATGAAATTGGTGAGTCTTTGATGAAAATGGAGTCTGAGATGTTGCGGTCATGTTTTTGGAACATACTCACAGATACTGGAATTTTGTCTGGATGGGAGAAAAAAGAGGTAAATAAATAAAGCAATAAATAATATTGCTACAAACAATAAACAGTTCCAAAGCCCGTGATCAGCAACAGTCAGAATGTGAGGTGTAAACATGGTATCTTTAACACAAGTTTCTACTTTAATTCTATTTATGACCTGAGGAGTGAAAGTCAGTAGGAAACAGCCAGAAAAATATGGGAACAAATGAGGAATGACAGACATCTGTGGAAGATTGCATTGTCTCTCATAAATCGTTTTCCATTACAAAGTAGAGGGGTCACTACTGAGCTACACAAAAAGGTTACTTAAGCTACTCAAGGCAATTTACCAGAGATGCCACTTCCATGCTAAAAACCTTTCATGGGTCAATGTCTCCTTTCATGCCAGATGATGCTTGTGCTGAATTTTTTTAACAGCCAAGCACCAAATAGCCCCAGCATTTCATTACAGTAGATTCCAGCACACTCACCTGTTACAGAGTAGTTGGTTTTTGCTTTTGCAATTGGAATGAATCCCGAGTGCCCCCTCCTGTAAATGGACACTGCCATCCCGTGTTCGCCAAGAGTGATATTTGTTGTGTTGACTGAAAACTTTGCTGAAGATCGTCCCGTTGTTTGGAAATACTGACCTGAAACAGAACATGAACTTAGCATTTTCCCCTCAGCATCACTACAAATTGGTTTATGAGAGGCAAAGTCTGTGAGAATCTTAGACTGTCAAAAACAAAATAAATAGTTTAAAAATGTCTTCCAATAATCTGACAGGTGTTTTCGAAGGACTGGATACTTTTACAAAGTGTTAACTCACATAAAATTCTGATTTTTCAAAATTTTCAAAAAGATGTCCCAAATTTCCAAGACCGGTCCAAGAAAAAATTATCAAGACATTTACATGTTTCCAAAGCAGTTACATTACATTAAGTCATTGGGATTATGCAGTGGATGGTGTGAAGCATTTTAAGTGATCTTGTGTTTGCTTTCAGCATAGCCAGGAATACAGTACCTTTTGCTTCGTACTCTAGAACCATCTTCATCTATTTGATTATTTGTCTTTTTAACAGCTGACTGAGGTAGGTAAATAGTATCACCTCTGCATAAAATTTGGAATATTATTGCTCATATTGATACTGACAATTATAGTGATTTAGCCAGGCAAACTGAAGGCACTAAGATTTAGTATGTAGCCAATGGCAGGAATAGCCCAACCATTATATACTCAGGAGCAGGAAACACTGAAAATCAGCATCTGTGACCAGAGCAGGAGCACAGACAGTGGCAGTTCTCACCTCCTGAGAGATAAGAAGTGCTGCACTGTTAAACTGGTGATACACAGCACTGTGTTCTCTCCTTAAAAAGTCTTAAGTGGCAGTGAGCTGTCAATAAATCGTCTGACTGACCTGCTCAGACTCTCTGTTTTCCTAGAAAAAGATCTTGAGTACTACTGAAGGGAAATTAATTTTCTTCAGTGGTGGTATTGTGAATGCAGGTTTAAAGATAACCTTCTGGTAATCCATGACTTCTAGACCAAACACCTGATGGCCTCTCTGGAAAAGTGGGGAATTAATTCAGTATTCCCACTCAAGAGCGTGAAATAATTTTTAAAGCACTTTTAGTAAAATGTACTTGACAAATGAGTTGTGTACAAAGAGAATAAATATAAGGTTTGCAGCATCACCTCAACCAAAGCATGTGTTGTAGTACTTACCAAAAGTGTGAAACACGTAGACAAAATTCCTTCTCCTCCAGCCAGGGTGATGAGGGAAAGGACGTCCATCTGGGAATACATTATGGCTGTGGTTGCTTGTGCAGTTTTCCCAGCCACAGTTGTCAGTCCATTCAGTCCAGTTGTAGACATAGAATTGCTGATCCATGTAAGCTGGAGGATCTAAGGATAGAAATAGAACATGTTCTGGTCAACTGAGAAATGTGCAGAGAGTCAGGAAACAGGAGGCAAGCACCACAGGTTATAGCAAACAGGTGAAGTGGGGTGTTTTAGACTGACATTAATTCTTTTCTTCTGAGGTTGTGCTTTGTTTGCTTTTAATGTAAACACAAAATGGTTCTGTCTTGGTGCTATTTTATTAAGAAGTTTAAAAAAAAACCTCACTGTCTCATGGACCAGACACAATTTAGAAGTGCTTGCCCAGAAACTACACAGGATGCTGCTGTTTTGCCAAGGGTAATGGGACTACCTAAATATTTTGCAGGCAGAATTTAAAATTTTAAGTACAAAGAGTAGCTGTGAAGGCATTGTAAAGAAGTGACTTTATTTGTTTTGTCAGAAAAGTTTTCTATGGCACTTTTAAATAACTTAGACATGAATTTCTGTCATTTTCTGAATAGCAAATAGGAAGTTTCCTCCCCAAACAGCACAGCAGATATTGAGTATGGATATAAGTGCTAACAAAATATTAGACAGTTAACAAAAACTTAGACTGACCAAAAACTTGTTGATATGCCTTGAAATGAAAATTACTTTGATCAGTAAAAAAAAATTTGTTGAACATTTATTCAGAGGATGAAAGGTACAACAACATGTTTTGTTCTAGATCCAGCAGATTAAAACACTGGGATTGTGATAGGCTTTTTTCTCCATATCGTTGTAAATAAGATCAAAAAGGGTGATTTTCTGAGGAAAATATTTCTTGATTTTAAAAATATTTATTTGTTTTTAATTCCTAAAATGTGGAAGTGTGATATTTACTCTTTTGTGCAGATACCTTTACTGAATTCTACAAATCATAATTTAAAAAAACCCTTCAGTTTTATAAATTGGCAGCTTCATAAGTTTGAAAGAAAACAGTGTGACTGTGGAACATTGTGCCTGAGCTGAAAAGCAGTAACTGTTCTGTTGGGAAGTCAGACTATGCGACTGTTTTGGGAAGGCGAGTTTATAACGATGGTCAGTCTCAAATTACCTGGTCAGTGTATATATACCGTGGAGCAGAGCACTAAAAATACCACAGCGATCTTCTTAGGAAAGAAATTGGTGTGGCACAGGCTGGGTTTGCACAGGTAGGTATTATCAGTTATCAGTGAAATCCAGCACAGCCGCTGTTCATTGGGTGAATGTTCATTCATCAAAGCCTGTGATGCTTTCAGAGCTCAGTGACACACTCACAGCAGCACCAGGCAGATGCAGCGTGGTGCAGGGAAAATGCCATTACCTACCCCAAGTACAGTTTCTCCTGTATACTATGTTGCCATCATTATCTTCTGTCTGGCACTTGGGAAACTGGAGAGTCACAACAAAGGTCACGTTGGATCCTACCAGTGCTGGGCTGTCACTGTCCAATTTGGCTGTCACCCTTCCGCCTGCAGAAAAGAAAATTGGTCTTCACTGCAGAAAAGGGTGCATGGGAGCAGAAGCTGCCATCAACTGTGCACTGTTTACATTAGAAATGCTTTATTGGTTACTCTGTTTCTAAGGGCTTTCATGCTCCTAAGTTACTTGTGCTCTTACCAAAACCCCAACTTCAGACAATCAGAAGGACTCAGTGTATCCCCCCAGATCACTTACTGGTCTGCTGTTAATTTCCTTCCTAGAGCTAAGAATATAGTTTTCTACCTGCGGGGGTCAATATATTTCAAAGGAGAACATTTTTGTTTCTCCCCAGGGATAGTCACTGGCCCTCAGCTCAGACAGGTGACAACAAACATGGTCTTTGCCGAAGCTGAAGCCCACATGCCCTACTGAGGTAGCAGTTGAAGCTGCCTGTCCTCCAGGGCATGTTTCACACAGTGGATTGTGCCGCAGCCCCGACCATCAATGCTTCTTGATATGTATTAATGCCTGAGATTAGTCACAATGGGAAAGCATTTTATGTTAGAACTCGCTGTTCTGCTTCCTCAGACAAGCCACTGGGAATGGTATCAAACCCAATCACCTCTAACTTCCCATTCTGTGCAGCAGTGGATACTGCCCCTATGAAAATGCACTATAGCACCTGCATTCTGCACTGTGGTGCATTTTCTGGCCAGTTTCTCAAAAGTTTTTGAAATGTGTATGTGCTATCACCTTTCCAGCAGTCCTTCCATCTGGGATTTCCTTCTTCCCAGAAAGGATAAAGTTTTTCATTCCATTTGTTTTGATCGCTAGACCAGCCTTGTAGCGTCTTGTAGGATGTGACAGAAGTGCTTCCAGGGCTCAACACATCTTGAAAACCTAGAGAGAAAACCAAACATCAGTGTAAATGTAATGCAATTTTCTCTACTACTCTATAAAAACATTACTCTTGTTCTGAACTTTAATCATATACTGGTAGAAAACTTTCCACCAGTAGAAAATGATAGAATTTTATCATTGCAGCTATAAACACTTACATCAACTATAATCAACATAAAGACAATTCCACCACTGTCAGGCTGAAATTTTTTTTCTACTTTCAGTATTGCAAACTTCCCAGACAAAGAATAGAAGTGTTTACAATGTTTTGACCATATCAGAGCAATGATTTGCAAGAATTTACATAACCCCGCAACAGTCTGGCTCTCTGCACAGAGGTTGCTTGATTTCTGACTGCTTTTCCTGGTAATAAATCTGTGAGTAAAAGGCTAACAGGATAAATTCATTCCGTGTCTGAGTTGTGTACTAGTGGAAGTTGTGCCAGGAATTAGATTTGACCCAGTGCAGCTCCTTTGGTGAGTTGGCTGGTGGTTTGGGTGGGAGGGGTGGAACCAATTATAACAGAAGCTGGTATTTCCAGAAAAGGAAATTTAGAGCTGAATAGTAAATTCAATGTGTTTATAATATAACAACAATAACATATTAACTTCATGCCTTTTATTTAAAAATGGCTCAGATATTAAATAACTTCAATAACCTCTTTCTTCTCATGTTACTACGAATGATGGCCTCAAACTTTTCCCAGGCTTCTAGGATCCCTCTTTCTGTCACAAAGGAAACATAGTGAAAAGCAACATAAATATCCAAGTAACATGTAGAAACATGTTGGCCACTGTAGGATGCCATAAAAATATGTTAATAAGAGGGCTCATGGGCATAGTTCCATGAAAGCCTGGAGGCTTTAGAGAGATCTGCCATGTTAATGTAACTGCTGGATGTGCCATTCTGTCACAACATTAAGGGAGTTAGGATTTCTGCTTTCCATGGCTTTGTTGTAAAAGTACAGCTGATGCAGAATGCTACTGAGATTTATACCCAAGTGAAACAAAGTTCTGGATGACTTCAAGGAAAATGCAGAGACCTGTAAGAAGGGGAAGAATTGCCCTGTGTGCTGTAACCTAACCGGTTGTGTTGGAATTTCTCCAAGCTTTGGAAAAGATACAGAGCAGGTGTAGCCAGTTTAAGCACAGTCTTTAGAGGTGGGTGGCTCCTAATTTTACTGCAAGAGGGAATCAGAGAAACAGCTCAGAAGAAGAGGCAGGAGCTGCTTTGTCTTGTTTTTTTATTGCCCCCTGAGGTTTCTGCTGGGCAGCATGAATATCCCTTGGCCAGTCCCACCTCATCTCTGAGCTGATGCTGGTAGCTCCCTCCCCCAGTCTTGAGGATGAACTGTGTGAGGAAAAGAACAGATTTTGCACTCAGAGACACAATCTCCCACAGTCTTTTGCCCTACAGGAACTCCCTGCAGTCTTACTTAAATCACTTGAATCAAGACTTTCCTGCAGATTTAATATATTTTGATGTGAGCAAGCATAACATTATGACTGGTATTTATTTAATGACCTGTATCACATGCTGTATTGTTTTGAGTCTTGGTCAGAAGAAGAGCTTGGTAATGTTGTTGTTCAGAAAGTTTACTCAGGAAAAAAAAAAAAAAATTAGCAACTATAAAAGTACTTCACAAAGGCTTAGCAAGTTCAGTTACACTTTAGGTATCATTAAATTAATGTCTCATTCAAAAGTAAATGGCTACATAATTTTTGTAATTTATTTTTCCTATTCTCCTTGATATTATCTGAAAATTATTTAATGAATAAAAATGTTTTGATTTTATCAGATCAAAACTTTTCAATCATTGTTTTTTTTTCCCAAATGTTCAATTTATCAAAAAAAGCTGGAGCACTTTTAATTTTATAAATGTTTTTAATTTTTAGTTTTTATTATCAGTCATTGAATCTAGAATTCATTTTCTAGTCCAGGAATAGCTGTTGTCACTGTTTCTAAATCACAAGCTGCTTAGGTATTTCTTTGCCTCTCTGATGTGCTCTGTTTATTTCAATCAAATATAAAATGTTTCACAAGTTCCAAGACAAGACAAAGATGTTTTTTCAGATGAGGAAGGAGTTCTGCCCTAGCACATGGAACTAACTGAAGAGTTTCAATTGGTGAATTTAAAGGAACAAAAAGCTTTAATGTATTTCTTTTTTAACAATGAAAACCACTCAAGAACAGATGTTGGTCATAACCAAAATTAGAGCAATTCAGTTCAAAATAGAGTAATGTTATGCTCCAAGGAACAGATTCCTGTAATAGTTTTGGCGAGGTGATCATAGGGGAAAAGATCTTATATTTTGATTGACTTTCTTCTTTCTCATTCTGGCTTTCATTTTGGTGAAAAAGGTAGCAAAGACAAGTTCAGTATTTCCTGTGAAAGTGTATTAGCCATGAAAGAGAGAATAAGAGCCAATGTTAGGACAGCAGAAATAAAAAGATGACCCAGCTAAAGAGAATAAAAGTGTATTAGAAGTAAAGAGGCTGATGGAATGGCACCAGACTGTAACATAAACTTTCTAAAGTTATGTATAGAAATATATTAATGCAGGACAAAAAAGAATTTGGGGAACAACTTGCAAAAACATAAAAACTACAATTTTTTTTTTTTTCCCAAATATAAACTAAGTTGGGAAGCTTGCCAGAAAGTATAGAGCCAAAAGATGATGTAGATGCAAAAGAAGCATTCAGAAAAGGTAAAGGGGTAGCACAAAACTCAAATAGGTAAATTGGCTTTATATTTTCATTCACAAAGGAAGAACACGGCATTTCTGTTACAGATTTTTTTTTTTTTTTACAATGACATAGAATATTTCTCAAAATGAAGTGTTGGCACAGAAAAAAACCCAGTTATAGAACAAATCAACAAAATGACAAAGTTGTCTAGATAGGATGGCCCAAGTATGGAAGTTATTCAAGAGTGAAATAAATGAGCTATTAACCATAGCATGTAACATCTTGCTTAACACTGCTTCAGTGACTGAGAAACAAAAATTGGCAAATGTGATGACAGTTTTTAAAAACACTTCCAGGGAAGATTTAGAGGATTAAAAAAACCCTTTGGGGCTCAAGTTGGAGAAGCTGGTAGGAACAGCAGTGAAGAACAGAGTAAGTAGGTACAGGACATTAATATGATTTGCCATAAAAGGAGTGCATTGCTCACAAACATATTCTGAGTTTTGCGAGGGAGACAGAGAGCATGGGAACAAGGCTGACCTGCTTGTTACAGTCTGCTTGAGTTCCAGACAGCACTTGATGAGGTCCCTTGCTAAAGGAACATAAAGCAATTAAGTTACCGTGGGATAAGAATGAAGGATTTCACATGAATAAATGATTGGTTAGGATATTAAAAGAAGTTATGAATAAGTGCCAAGTTTTCTCCATTGTTAAAATAATTTAAAATGTCCATAATCTAAAAAACAGGTAAACAGCGAAGTTCTTTAATCTGCTGAAGACTGTGCGTTCAAGTAATAGAGGGGAGGACTGTATGAAACTCGATGCTCAAGAATAAAACTGTATGAAATTCAACAGAGTTAAATGTAACCTTGCCTTGAGAATGAGGGGCTCTAAACTAGCTCTAAACTCAGAAACAGGATCTTGCAGCTTTACAGTTTTGAATGCAGTAATCATTGGTAGTTGAAAACCTAGGGAATAGGCTGGATAGAGAACAAAGATGAGAACATCATTACAGCATTTTATAATGCCATGTCTTGAGTACCGTATGCCCTGTTCTCTGCAGCTCAATCACTATAAAAGAACTAAAAAAACTCAGGGAGAGGTGGCGAGGAGGCTACAAAGGGACAGAATTGTTTCCATATGAGGAACAGCTAAATAGGCTGTGTCTTGAAGCCTGGAGAAGAGGTGACAGAGGAGAATATAAAAACAGAATCATGAACAGCATGGAGGAAGAAGCTGGAAGTACAAAAGTAAAGGAGAATCAAAGGAAACCAGCAGGTTACAGGTTCTAAGCACATGAAAGGTACTTCTTCACATAAGGGACAATTAAGGTGTGAAAATTTTTTTTGTGTCCCAAAAATTTACACGTGTTGCAATGAAAACCCAAATGTATGAACAGATGGAAGAAGTCTAGTAAAAACTGTAAAATATAATGACTCTGCATCTGACAGAGGCAATTCTATAAATGCTGTAAATCATCAAAAGCTGGGAAAGTGTCCTGACCTGCCCAGTTATACATCCAGTACTATTCTCCATTGGAGGCAGGTACAAGGTTAGATGAATGCTCAGATGGACTTCAGCTTTTATCAATTTCCATATTGTACATTTTGGAATTTGAGCTTAAAATCCCATTTCTACATTCCCAGCCCTGAGCTCAGGGAGTCATCTTAAGACTCGAGTCAACTTGGGAGCCTGGAAAGAAGCAGATCAGCCCACTGTGGCTTGCAGATCTAATTCCTTGACTGGGCTCCTTGAGGTTAGGGATCCACGTGTCCAGGTGTCCCAGTGGGGAGCACGGTTTCTGACCTGGCCTCTCTCTGCCACAGCTGAGCCAAGCCAACTGTGCAAAGCCCATCCTGCATCTGCCGTTTTAGCCATGCCTCAGCTGGGGAAGTATTGCTAAGAATTTGCTGCCAAGAGCCAAGGTTTAGCTCCAGTCATCCCCACGTACCTGTGGAGCGCAGGGAACAGATTACTGAGCAGTTCTCAGCACACTTCTCCAGCTCAGGCAGCTTTTCTACCCAGAGCCAGGCAACCCCGGGGTGGAACCGGCTGTCGCCTACTGGGTCGCAGGCACGGCTCCAGCAACCACCGCAGGTGCTCGGAGCAGCCGCTTTTCCTGCTCTGGCCGGGGCCACGGAAGGCGCCGAGGCAGGAGCAGGGATGCCGGGCGAGGGGAGCACTCACGTGTGGCGGCGGCACAGAGCACGGCTTCGGCCAGGAGCAGCAGTCCCAGGGGGAGGCGAACTCCGCTCATGGCTCCGCAGACCCGGCCCGCTCAGCACCTGCCGAGGAGCCTGAGCACGGAAACTCCTGCGGTCCCCACTGCGAGGTGAGAATGAAGTTTCTCCGCCGCTCTGCTCTCCGATTAAATGAAGGGCCCCGGGACTCATCATGTGATGGAATTAAGCAGAGATGCATGATTTTGTGTTCAGCTTCTTTCAGCTCATGTGCTTATGACTCACTCCCTTTGCTTTCAGCATTGCCTGGGACTTCTGAGAGACCTGTTTGGAGCCACACCATTCGCCCCACAGGCATTTTTATACTAGTTTTGCGCTGCAATCAATTTTGGTACTTAATTTGTTTTTAAATTAGTAATACTTATTTCCAGAAATCCAAATTAACTCTTGCCCCAGCCTGATTTGCAAGTGTTACTGCAACAGCCCACTGCATTTGATGAACCCATCACCACTTACCCACATGGCTCGCCCCATGTGCTGGGCAACACCTCCAAACTAGATGGAAAATGGCCAATTCGAACACATCTCCTGACTTGGCTCCTGATCAGAGTTGATTGTTAAAGAAAAATGTTATTTAAACATTTAGTGGGCACACGCCTATCCAATCCAACCATGGCTAGAGGTGCCGTCACAGCCCCTGTGTGGTGATGGCCACTCAGTATCTAGCTCCCAAGTTGCCATGACCCACACACAGACACCTGATTGTATAAACTTCATGGAGCGTAGCGATAAACAAAAAATAGACTTTGCTGCCCATCTAAAACTGAGGTATAACCAGTAGTTCCTGAGGAGCAGCATGGATTGGCAAACACTGCACCTAGTGGTTCAAATTCAGGTTCAATGTGCTTCCCTAGCCCGGGTGTTCTTCTATAGTCAGTGCAGCAGCTGATTTTCACTGAAGCCCTGGCAGTCTTTTGAAGTTTCTTGCTGTTGTTTGCAGCAAAGAACAAGCCCTGCTAAGGTGGCAAGGCATACAGCCAAGTACAGTCCTCAAGAGAGAATTGAGTAGTAGTTTCAGTGGTCCCAAAGAATAGCACTCGTAAGTGTGACATTTGCTAGCCAGAAACCAGTGAGCTGGGCAACAGCAAACCATTTTTATTTTGGGCAGGGCAGGTGGAAGTCCATAATTCCAAGGCACTGTCAACAGAATGAAGGCATTGCCCAATGGAAAGGGATTTTAGAAACCCTGACTACCTTTTCTTGGTAGTTTCTTCTGTTTTTCTAGTGTTTTCTATTAACTGTGTAAGTTATTACCATTATGCAGAGCATCCTAGTCACCATTTCTCTCATTAATGCAGGCTCTGATGTCCGGTCCTGTGGATCTTGCATATGTAGAATCCATACTTTAACATCCTCCTGGCTGGAGCTAAGCCTCCCTCCTGCTGCCAGCCAAGGAGCAGTGACAGCAATAGCCTTAGGGGTACAGGCTTGTTTAAACTGAGTCCTCATTATCTGACAGAAACAAGGGGGAGCATAAATCGAAGTCAAAGCTGTGACTGACTGTGCAAAAAAATCATATGACTGCAGCATCCTCATGTGATTGTTGCTTTTTTTTGTTGTTATTCAATCAGCTACATTCCCAGTTGAAATGTCAGGTTTTGAAGGCATTCACAATTATTTTTTAAACCATGTGGGACATTAACTTTAATTGTACTCCTTTGTTTCCAGGTTGTTGATCCTAGAAGTGAAAAGTGACCTTCAAACACTGTGGTTCGGCACTGGGAGCCTGATCCAAAGTCTGCTGGGGAGAAAGGAAGTTTGAATGCTCATTCCCAAGAGGGTTTTGAGAACCTCCAGAGGAAAACTGCTGACAACAAATGCCTGTTAATTAAAACCAAAAATTTATCAGCCTAAAAACAATAAAGTTGGTTACGATGGAGTTTTTTGCTATGTTATTTGATACATGAAATTGTTACATAAATTTTGAATGACAGCCTTAATAAGAACCAGCTGGTAGAAATTATTAAACATGTTGTAAATAGACTTCAGAGGCACTGAGGATCAGGCCTGTGGTTAGAGGAATCCAAACCCACCAGGGCTGGGGTAATAACTAAAAGGTGGCTTTACTGTGACACTCCAGTCCTTCACTTTTTTCCTCCTCTGCTCTTGGGCCTTAGATTACACATTCCTGCAGGGCCAACACAGAAAATATTTGGGTCCACTTGTGCTGCGGCTGCAGCCAATATTCATGAGAGGAGAGGGAAGAAAGAGCTAGGGGAGACAGGAGTGTAAAGGAAGTGAAAAGAATAAAAAGCTAAGAAAAGTATAATAAGTCAAGACTGAAGGGACCATCTGAAAACTGAGCTGACTTCTCTAAGTGTCCTGGCCATAGCTGACTGTCTGAAAATGAGTGTCTGAAACACTGAAGGGTTGCTTGAAACCTGTGGATCATCATCAGATCTTCAATTACCTTTATAGTTTCTACATTATTATTCTTGGTTTCTGAGAAACAGCTTTGCAGTTTAAACAAGAGAATTGAATTGGGCAGCTATAAAGGAGAAAAGGTTTGAAATATATCCTAAATATTCTCCCAGCAAAGAAACACACATTCGGGGAGATTTAGGGCTTCATCTGACAAAGAAGTGCGTGGGCAGGGAGTGCTTGGTACTTCACAGCTTTAGCAGCTCAGTTATTAAATCTCATTGAGGAGATACACATCTCTGCTACCTGAAGGGCTGTCAGATGACAGGGTGTGAACACGTCATGTGTACCTGCATGTCTAGACTGACAGAGTTGGCATGCTCACACTGCTATCACACTGCCATCAATGCAACATGAATACAGGAATTGTTTATCACTGCTCACAGGAACTGTGAAAAAAAAGTGCAAAGAAAAAAAAAAGAAAGGGAAAAAAAGGGGATTTGAAGTATGAACTTGGATTTTGGCCAAGAAAGTAAAGGAAAACAAGACAACCTTAGTTTGGCAGCCAGGTACGTTTAGGTAAATGTTGTCTGCCATTACCAGTGATCCCTCAAGGGAACTCTGCTTAGGGCTTGACAAATTCCCTTTCTGTGAAGAAATCTTTACTTCACATGGAACAGTGGGCATCAGCTGATTGAACCAAACGTGTAAACAAAGCTGCCTTAGCAGTCTGCAGTTCTTCTTGTACCGGAACTAAAAAAAAGCTCCTGATCAGTTTCTAGGATCATCTATCTCAGTTTATCATTGAAAAATGAATTAACCCTTGCAACTGATCAAACATGCTTTTAATAATTCCAGTGCCTTTATGTTTTGCCTTTGTAGTAGCTAAAGCTATGCATTTTGCCATTTTTTATGGGAAGGTGTTTCCTAGCAGTCATACATTTCTCAAATTCCTGTGTTGGGATTGGTCATAGAGTGGTTTAGGTTGGAGAAGACCTCTAAGATCATTGAGTCCAACAATGCTGCCAAGTCCACTGCTAAGCCATGTGCCTAAGAGACACAGACACATATCGATTAAATACCTCCAGGGATGGTGACTCCATCACTTCCTGCGCCTGTTCAAGTGCTTTACAACACATTCTGTGGAGAAATTTTTCCTAGTATCTAATCTAAAATTGTTTCCAAATCTTTTCCAAACTTGGCATTTGACCACAGCATAGGAACAATGAATGACTACAGCACGAGATAAGGCCCAGGGGTGATGTTATTTCTCTCTACAACTACCTGAAAGGAGGTTGTAGCAGGAGCTGATTGGTCTCTTCTTCCAGGTGACAGCCAACAGGATAAGAAATGGCTTCAAGTTGCACCAGGAAAGATATAGAATTTTTTTTTGTGATACAAATAATTTTTGGCCAGATTTGCTCTTGAGGGAAGGCTTGAATGAGCCTGGCATCTCTCTGCTTTTTTTGGTCCCTCCCTACAAATGCTAAACTCCCTGCTCAGTTATAGCCGTGTGTGACAGTGCCCCAAAACGCCTCATGAAAGCAGCTCGTGGGGAAGGTAGGCGAAGCCAAGAACTCATCTGCAGCACTTTGACATCAGCAAACCCTCACAAGAGCTCAACCTCAAGATACAGAGCCACAGAGTGCCCTGTCCCACTCATCCTCACAGGAGGGACACGTCCTCCCTGCCCAAGGTAGGGTTGATCCATGTGCACGACCAACAGTTGAAGAGAAAGCACAGTAACAGATCCTGACTATCCAGGTTGCACCACACACCTGTTTTAAAGCTGTGTAAAGGAAGTAAGTTTGTTTATTGTCTCTGGATAGGTTTGTTATTTATTTTTTTTAACTACATGACCGTGCAAGGAGGAGGTGTAGCTATCCTGGCAGTCCCAGTGCTCTGCTGTGGTAGCCCATGGTCTTCCAAAGTCTCTGTGAGCTTCTGGCCTGTTCCATGTGCACCTCAGCTGACCCACTTTCAGTTTTGCAGCTGCCAGTGTCAATTTACAATCTGGACATTGGTTTTACTCCACTACTTTTCTCATATTGATTTAATGATTTGTTAATGATGTATTTTATAGTCACCAGGGTTCATCAAGGCACAGACCTCTTCCAATCAGGAGAGTAGATAATTGCAGTGAAAGCACATTGTTATGGCTGGACGAGACCCATATTTTTCATCATATTTTAATGAAATTGATTCAGGCTTCCCTGTTGCTCAGAGATGTGTTAAAAGATCGATTTTGTATCATTCAGCTCAAGAGAGCAATCAAATTTTTGCTGAAAAGTTCTGTTTCTTCTAAAAACATTAATTTGTATTTTGCCTAGGAAGAAGATAAAATTTTATTTTTTTAAAAAAAAGTTATCCAGAAACAATCAAACCAGCAAAACCCAACCAAAAAAAAAAAAAAAAAAACCTATCAAAGAGAATATACTTAACAAGAACGTCTGCTATGTAGTCTCTTTGGTGAGAGGACACTGAATGAGAAGTAGTCTCACAGCCAAATCTCCTTTAAAGCTTTTCTAAGAAATAAGGTAAAATGAACATACTCAGTTGCACCTTACTCCCTGTATGTGTTTCATTTATTATGGGCAAGGGATAAGAGCTCACCACAGAAGCTCAGTTGTTTTATGGTCCAGTGAAATTGCCTTGACTGCTTAAGAAATAACCTCAGCACTTCCCTGAAATAGGAGTCAGAATTAATGAAATGCTGGCAGCTGAACTTAAGTGTAACATACTCTTTAATGTGTTAACATCAAAAAAATGGGTAAAATGCTGCATTTTTGGACTATATTCCCACTGACTCATAGCAGTAATTCAGAGAGTAACCTCTTCCTTAGAGGCTGGAACAAATACTGAATATACAGGCAATAGAGAGAGGAGAAAAAAAGATTAATATATTATAAAGCAACCAGCCTTCTATCTAAATGCCCCATTTAGATACTAATATTTATGGCATAAAAGGGTAGCGAACTAAGTGGAACTGTTGTGCTCCTAGTGAGGTGTTGCCATGACCTTAGGACTTAAATCCACCTGGATCCACCTTCTGTAGCTGACAGAACTGAGGAGGACTCATTGAGGGGTCTGGAGGGACATAGAAGGAAAAAGATCATAGAGGGTTTGGTTTGGGTTGGGCTTTTCCAAGTTTTCCTGTGCCATTTACACAGAGTGGTCACGGCTTGCCGGGGCCGTGGGTTAACCAGTGAGGCACAGGAGGAGCAGCCTGGCTGTGCCATAACTTGCCCATTCCCACTCATCCATCACCACCTCGACTCATCTTCAGTTGCTGCAGAGTACCAGGTGGCAGGATCAGGCCCTGATGTTCTGCTGGCACTCAGGCTGGTAATGCAGCCTGCAGCCCCCAAATTAGTGTGGGTTACCGCCCTGCCCCACAGCTGGAGGAACTCTTGCTTGCAGAAACTTCAACAGGAACTGCTGCTTGACTGGGACGAACGTGTATTTTTAATGCCCTGTTCCAAAATGCATTACATAATAATCTTTAAAAATTCTGATCACATTTGAGCAGGGAAATATATTAAATAAATAGGAGTTAGTCTTCTGAGTTCATCTTAAATGAACACCCATATCCTTTATTCATATTCTCTGTGTGATAGGAGCAGTAAATTTGCACTGATTCTGTTTTAAATCTGCATTGGAATATGGTTATTTTATTTCAGCTTTCTTTGCCAATACTGGAAAATATAACATGGCTTTACTGTGTTACCGTGTGAGAACCAAAAAATTGATTTAATACAGCAGCCTACTTGCAATCCCTGGCTTAAGTGAAATACTGAGGCTAAAATCTGTCTAGCATGTGGACTGCACTGATCACCAGAGCTATGAGACCAGCATGGGAAATACTATATAACATGATTAGAATCATTACAGAAAATGTGTGTGCATCATGTAATAGAAAAATCTGCTTCTTAGATCTATAATTTAAACTGTCTCCCCAAAAACATCAAAATAGCTTAACAAATCTTTCCTCAGCCATACTGCTTAATTGCAGCTGGTTGCTTGGAGCATTGCTGTACCCAGTGGTCTGGGAGGAAGGGAAAGCTCTTTGGTGCCCAACATAAGAGGCTTCACTGCAAATGGTTCACACTGCAAATGGTTCAGTTCTGCTGCTCATGGAAAGAAGGTGAACAGTTATTAAAAAAATTCATGTCCAATGTGTGGTTGTTGCTGTTCCTTTCAGTAAAGGTTATTATATCCCATGTGAAAAGTCTGAATTTTGTCCTGTACTGTGTCTGGCATCAAGGTGTAAAAAATGGAATAGAGCTGAAGAAAAGAAAGTAAAGAGAATCATTAGTGAAGAGGAGGAAAATGGAATGTATATTCAAACCTCTATAAATTCACATAGACTTTTCTTGCTGCTGTTGTAGTGAGTGGTATTTGGATGAAGGCAAAAGGTAAGTTTTTATGAATTAAGAACAAAATGATGAAATGAAAATAGATATTTGATCTCTTAGTTACTGATTGTTCTGTTACATTTCAGAGTACTTCTAGTACTTAATACAAAAGAACTTTCAGCAAGCAAAACTAGTTATCAAATGGTGTGATGCAGAATGAAAAATAAAAAGCAAACTCAGTTTTTGCTAAGACATAGAGGTAGAGGAAACTCAAGTTATAAATAGTTCAACTTTTGTAGGTGTTCTGGTAACAAATAAAAACTACATCACATGGGTGCTCAGAGAACACTAATGAATTACTAATACCTTTCCATGTGTTTGAATTTTATTCAGATTAAGAAGAAATCAAGAAATTTAATTGAGACATTGGCAGAAGCAAAGAAATGTAGTATATAACCCAAACTGGTATATTTATTTTATCTAGAATATAATGGAAGTCAGACTTCTTTACATTTTCATGCTGTTTGTTTGTCTAGAATGAAATTCAAAAGTCTGAAACCAGGAGCAAATTATGAAGCAGTTTACCTATTTTGGCAGCCAAATTACTGGATTTCACCCGGATACACATTTACATCCTCTTCCTCTTCTGTGACCCTCTACTTTTACTTTTGAACATACAAATGTTTATAATTTTAGGCCTAAATAATCTTCCAAGTAGAAAAACTCAGCTGAAGGTCCTGATGAGTGAAAATGAGGAAATTAAAGCCACAGTGAGAATGCAATTGGATGTCATTGCTGGGGTGGGGTTGTCACCTGATAGTGGCCTTGGAAGTGCTGGGTTAGCATTGCACACAACCTTGAAGGTCTTTTCCAACTGATTCCATGGTTCTATGAGTAAAGAGCATTGCTGAGGCACCACATCACCAGGCTGGAGCACTGTCAGCAGCAGCCACATTGGATCAGTGTTTTGCATGGGAATGGTTTTCACCAATACCTCAGAAGGAATCCAGCTCTCGGTTCTAGTAGATGTCTTTACCTGACAAGACATCTCAAAATTTTCTTGTTGAACTGCAGATGAACTATCAGAACAGTGATGTCAGTTTGTTTGCTTTAATATTTTGCTTATGTCTTAATGCTTAGCGCAAAAGTGAGTTATAATGCAAATCTTGTCTAACTGGAGCATGGTGGAAAGCTTCAGAGTAAATGCTCAGGGCCTTGTGACTGAGGACAGAAGGGAGAGAGATTTTTCAGAAAAGATGTTAAAAACAACAATTCTGTCTGAAGCTCCTTTGTACAATGTCTGTAAGACAAGGGTTCTTCATCATCTTCTTCATCTCAGCCATTCAAACTGAGAGGGAAACAACAATGAAGTGGAGTGTTCCAAACATCTTCTGCTGCTGTGAAAAAGATGCGTGAATATGAAGAAGGAGACTCCTTTACCACTCTAGTCTTTAAGTTAAAAATTTATTAATAATCCTAGAAGTGAGTGAGGAAAATCAAGTGAAGGGAGGGTTAGTAATACTTTAAGCAAAATGAGCTCTGCAAGTATAACGATATGTAAAATACCATGCAACTGTAGCTGTAGTTAGCAACAACCACCCTCGAGGCTCTGTCCAGTGTGCTGAGGAATGGCAGTGTATTTCTGCCCCCCTACATCCCCCACCACCCCTAATGCTCTGTTAAGCACATGTGCTTTCAGTGATTGAACACATTTGAAGGCAACTTTGATTTATTTCTTCAGTTCATATGAAATGGGAAGATTCTGAAAGAAAGTGACTGAAAGTGACATTATGTTTAGCAACCCACCAAAACATCATAAACCAGCTCCCCTTCCCTCTGGATAAGCCAGCATGGTCTTAATACAATCTCTGCCTGGGACTGATAAAACACTGACACCTCCTCCTCTGTTTAAGCAGCTAAAATGTTTCTGGCTAACCAAATTGTGTAGAAAACTGTATGAAAATCACAAAGTATTTAATTAAGAATTTTGTGCCAGGTTCTCAAAGCTTTTAGGACTACAGCAGCTTTAAATAAAAATTAATGCTAAAACTCCATTATGAAATTTTTGAAGTCAAATATGGTAGGGCTTAAGGACATTATTTGAGTGTGCTGAAAGGCACAAGGAGGACATTTAAGCTGTTCCATAGTGACATGCTTTGGACTTTAGGTGACATTTGTTGAAAAGCTTCAACACAGTCTGGTCATACAGATAGAAGTCCAAAGCTCCAGAAAAGACAATCTTGAAATTTCTGCTCACATTACAGAACCTAACTCTTCACCTGAAAGCAGAGGGATGTACAAACTCTGTCTTTTATTGATCTACAACACATTTTATAGTTTTCATTCCTATGGTATTTGAATGCTTGGCATGTGTTTTCAATTACACAGAACTCTCTCTCAAAATGTGTATGTAATGGATACTATTTTTCAATGGAAAAGAAAAAGTTTCAGGTTATTTACAAAAGAGGAAAGGTGATTTCCTGTTGGGTGGGGACCACCAAGTCATCCGGAGCTTTGAGATGACTTTCCTTGGAACAAGCATCTATGATAAGAAAATTGGCTCTTAAGAGCCAATTCTGGTTGGAATGTAAACGAGAACAATTCATTATTTAAATGAGAGCAAATATAGGCTGAAACAAAGCAGGCAATTTAAAAGACACTCCATCCTTACTGATTGCACTGGATGGGTTCTTTTGCTAGGCCTCAGTTTAGAGCTGTTTCAGAGGCTGTAAGTGTCACTGTAATGTCTGTAAGGGTCTGTTTCCCATTAGTGACCTTTGGTTAAGTTCCTTTCTGAATCCCAGCTCCTTTGGTGATTAAGTCGGTCCTTTAATGCTTTTGCAGAAAATTGTCTAGAGAAAGCTGATGGACACAGTTTCTTTGCAAATAATAATTTGCAGAGATAGGGCTGAGAGCAGGCAGATACATCTGCAAGGTGTGTCACAATCTTTAGTGAGAGCTTTTGAATTCAGTTAAAAAATTACTGGCCAAGGGGATTATAATGGACAATTTGGGCAACTGGAAGACTGTTTAATTCTATTTCTTATGTACCTGCAAACCATTAAAAAGAAGCAATTTTGACCAGTATATGTAACATTTCATTTACCTTTAAAGTCTCCAAATAAGCATATATTAATTTAAATTCTAACAGCCTACAGCAGGTTTTCAAATTGAATTGGGTGAGAAAATTTAAAAGGTCATAGGAATAAAGACAAGACTTATCTGGTTAACTAAAAGGATTCCTTTGATGTTTTTTATCTTCCCCAGTTTCACTGCAATTAAGAACTGGCAAAACGAACTTGCTAATAGAACCACTTAGTGTTGGAACCACAGCAGTATTTAGCAGGCGTAATCAGCTATCACTGCTTTGTGCTAAGCATTTCATCACCATATAATGACCATCCAGGCAGCCAAGCACCAGAACTGAAGGAGCATTTTCATGTGCTCTTGTGGTTCTCCAGTATGACCGTGGCTCAGCCAGTCTTTCACCATCTCAGCTTTCATGCCCTGGACAAATGCCACCTGACTGAGTGCTTTCCTATTACCTATATAATTCATTAATTTTTAGCAAAGGGTGCTCTTGTATTAACCCAATCTCTTCTGGTAGCCATAGGGTCAGCAGAGGCTCTTTGGTGGTTTTCAATCTGGCCAATACAGATAACACTTGGGGGGCAGGGAGAATGAGAACAGGCAGCACAGTTACACCTTTTTTGTATGATTAGGGCAACACTTTGATGATCCAGGACACGGACCTCAGAGGGGCCTTTTTCCCTGCAGAGAGGAGAAGGTGCATAGAGATGCAATCCCCTCCCTGCTGGGGACCCAAGCAAACTTCCAGTCATCCCTTTCTCGTTATCATTGTAAGGGATTTCTCAATACCTGCTTCCTTTCTTTTACCCTCTCAGGCTCTAATGGGCCACAGCTGAAACAGGTGGGAAGGAGGTTCTGTCCCCTGGCAGTGCAGATATTCCAGGAGTGATGCAAGAGGGACGAAGGCTTGATCTGCTGTTTTTGTGCTCTTTGCTTTCTCTTACACTTAAACAGTCTTGCCTGACTCTTTCAGAAGTTTTATCAAGCCTTGTATGATAACTGAGAACTCCCCATCTGGAGATGATGGAATGTGAGCAGGCAGAAGCTACATCAAGTTAGAGGACTTGTGATTACTGCTCAGTGGTGTTTCCTGTGAAAAGCCCATCAGAGCCACGCTCTGGAGTCTGCCCAAGCTCCAACTTACTGGTGAGTCTAAATATTCTCACTCAGACTTGGGTTGCCTTGAATGTTTTGTATCCTTTCCAGGGGACCACGGTTCTCCTGTGGAATAAAGGAGGATCCATATGCTGATGCGTGGACAACTCTCTCCAGTTCGAACAGAGACAATATGCAGGGAAAAAATCTCTTATTATCTGGATTTGTTCAGTCACAATCACACTTTCCTGTACCTTAACCCTTATGGAGTAAGTTACATTTAAATTAGAAGATGAATGAATATGCAAATTTCCTCAGCTGAACTAAGCCAGCAGCTTCTTCAAAATAATCAGGATATGTGAAATGTCTTGAAAAATTTCCCATGCTCTGGCAGAAATGCCATTCTCTGCCAAATGAAAGAGCAAGCAAATTAATGTACTGTGTCATGTGACAGGATAAAAGGTTACTGATACACTAATGGGCTAGTGCACAATTATTTCTAGAAACTGATCGGATGGCAAAAAATATAATAACAATTGATTTATTTTAATCAGATTGTTATTTCTAGTTTCATTTAAGTGTAAGATCATTCATGGTTTCTGTTTTATTGTAGAAGCTCTTCTGTAGTGATCCTGCTTCTCTCATAAGTTCTGGGAGGCTGGAAGCTTCTGTAGTGGCAGGATCCTAGGAATCCTGAGAGAGGTGACTTGAGGTCCATCTGCAAAGCTCTTGGATCATGGATAATTTCATCAATTTCCATTAAGTATGAAAGTAGCAGGAAGTTGGCAGTTCCCAGGGTGAAGTTATGATCTTTGGTTCTTTTACATTCTGAATTAGGTTAACTTCATGTTTGAACATGGAAAAATCTTGTTTTGATACTTGAAACAAGATGGTTTTGAGCCACAGAATATGTGTATGAAACCTAGTTTCCTACAGTTTGGTTCCCTTTGTCCTCTTTAATACCCCAATGAGGCAAAAGTCTGGTAAACTACTCTAGATTCCAGATTTCCATGTGCTGATCAGCCAGCCAGTTGCTAACAGCATTCATAGCAGCTGAGTTTAGCCTGCTTTTCCTTCCTTGCCAATTCTTACTATAGCTATGAGAATAGGGTCCTCTTTGAAAATTAATTTCCTGAAAATTGGCTATGGGGTTAAAAAAATGGCTGATGCAGAAGGAACCACAGACAGATGATCAGATGGTATAATCAAAACCATGTAATTTTTTAGGAAACCTGCTAAAATTGAGTAATTTGGATATAAACCAGAAAGCATAATGAATTGGACCTCAGCATTTTTCTGGCTCCTGTGCTCTATGTCAGAGACTAAAATTGGAATTTGGGAGTCCTGCTTTCATGGGGAATTTTTTAGATGGATAACAGCCAACGCCACAACCCTGGGGCATCTTCTCTAAAGATGAGTCTGCACTGAGGGCCTGTGAGAGCTGAGCAGAGCACAGCAGAAGCGCAGTGTGCACTGGGGCTTTGTGGCTTCTGAGTCCCCTGGCTGACCCCCAGGCCACGTGAATCATCACAGGCCCAGCATCAGAGGTGGGAATGATGTAAAATGCAATTTATTTCCTCCTCCTCTACACCAAGTACTGCAATACATGCAAATTTCCAAGGAAATTATTTTGGATGCACAGCTATAAATTTCAGTCACACACACTCTAACAGATTTTTTTTAAACAACAACAAAAAAATCACATATTGTTCTCATGTACTCTTTAGTTACTTTAGAGGACTCCCTCTGTTCGTGACTGTTTCTGTTATCGTTGGAAGAATAAACCTTCTCAAAATAGATCATCGTAAGGATGGAATCTGTCCAGTGACCACTTAAGTAGAAGCTTGCTGCCAGAACCAGTTTATTTCAGCTGTGATCATGAAGAGTCTGGTGTGCACTTATGTTTGTTCTTCAATACTGTCTGTAATATTGAGATGCTCTGCTAGTATCTTTAATGTTATCCAATGTTTTTCAAAAACTAAGTAGATAAATACATAAGAAAAGGTTAGAAAGAGATCCTTGTTTTTTTCAACAGACAGGACAGCCTTGTATGTCATCAGGTGTCCAACATACCTTGGTTACTTCAGTATGGACCTAATACTGGCAACCAAATATATTTCCTTCTGCAAGAACTAGCTTAGATTGCTTGTGTTACTTGTATAATGTGTGCTCCTTGATAGGTGCTGCTCTGAAGCTTTGCTATGAGAAGGAGGATGGGCTTTTGTTTCAGCCATATAATCCAAAGTTAGGGTGTCTGGGTTTTTTCCCCCTGACAGTATCATAAATTTCAGCAAACTTGCCTGAGTATTTTGTGCCCTTTTTTCCCTGTCTTCTCCTCTCTTCTGTACAGCAATGCTCAGAAGGGAAAAATAGGAGAAAGTTAATTTGATTGTTATCAAACACAAACAATTAAGCAACTGTTTGCAGACAGACTACAGTCATTCCTGTGCGTCTCTTCATTTCCTGGTGGTACATCTGATGGATGACAAAATGTGTTGCCCCTTTGGTCCCCAGTGTGCTGAAGGGGTGGGGGACTAGAGCACAAGCCAGACAGGAAGGTACATCACTGTGCCAGTGTTCTTTAGGAGAAAATAAACCTTTAGATGTGTTTCAGACATGTGCCTGGAGAAGCTGAAGCGCTCTCCTGTCGGGGTCAGAGTGGAGTTTTAGTACCCCTGAGTTTCTAGATGCACTACTCCTGAGCAGTACAGGCAGAGGCAGCTGTCTGGGAAGAACAGGCAGGAGGAGTTGACCAGTGGTTATAGAACATGATCAAAGGTTAAGTGGGAATCATTTTGCTAGAAATGCCATGTGATATGGAGTTTGAATATGTGAGCAAAGGGCACTGATGGGACAGAACCTTGAAACAGCACCAGCTGGAAAGACAGGTCATGCTGGATTGTATCAGCACCCACAGTGATGTACAGCTCTGCTTGTGTGCTCAGGCTGGCTTGGAGGTGTCTCAAGTCATGAATGTTGATACCGTGGGAGTTCCCACACAGCTTTCAGGTTGAGGCAGAGACTTCTGGAGAGGAGGGGTTCCTGGTGCCATTTCCCTCTGCAAAACCTGCACAGGGAAGCTCAGGGAGTCATGACTCCATGTATGGAAATACAGGGGATCTTGTATGCAAGAGCTTGGAGGAGTGAGAGGCACACAGGCAGGGAGTAAAGAAATCAGTCTCCAGCAAGTCAGGTAGGTTAGACAGATGTCTGAAGCAAACTCCAGGCAGAAGGATCTGCAGTAAAAATTGAAAAGGACATATCTCAAGTCAGGCAGGTCTGCTTGCAGGCTGGGGCTTTCCTTTAGGTTCTGTCAGGCTCCTGGGGTGAAGTTCAAGCAGTGGTTCACTTTGCAAGGGCTTGTGGGACCCCCAGCCCATGGGTGCTCCTGAGCAAAGCTATGGGAGAATGCTGAAAGCTCTTTTCTGCCCCAAGGAGTTAATATATCCTGAATACAGAAGGTTCTTCTCCACCTCATTTATTGTCCATTTATCATTCAGGAACAGTAAGTGATACCAACATATTTTTAATGCAACCCATGGTTATAAACTTTTATTTCAGTTTTATATTATCTTAGTTCAATTTCATCATTGCAGATATTTCAAGAGAAGCCCATACTTGCAGAAGTAAACTGCAGTAACAAAATTTCATGTGCCTATAAAGAGTGCTTTAATACTGAAGTGCATCACAAGCCAGAGATGCACACATGCTACCCACAGCATTGGGTAACCTTTTCTCTGATAGAAAAGCTATCAGAGATCAAAACTGTACCTCAGTCTCTTCTTAAATGTGATGTGACATGGTTTTACATGCACACATGCAAATGTTGCTTCCTTGATTCACACAGGAGGGTTGGTTTACTTGGTATAATTAGAACTAATCTAGTTAGTTTGTAGGGCATATGCAATGGGAATACTTCATGTGACTTGCAAAGATAAGGCTCCGTTGAAGAACAGAAGCCTTCCTTGATGTTGACCAGAATACATTTAATTTGCTAAGAACCCAATGCCACAACAAAATAGAAATTCAGGTGGAACAGGATATAGTTGCTGCAGTTATTTAAAATCACCAGATTGCATTTCTGATGACTACCAAGCAATTAGCAACGTAACAACCTGCTTGCTAGAAGGGGAAAGGCATAAAACTTGTTTCTTATGTCCCTCATGTGACACGGTAAGAACAAATCCTACTGGCTGTGGAGGAAAGACAAAGCAATCCATGTACCTGAACAAAAATGTTTATCAGCCTAATGACATTTATATCTTGTTCTTCTTGCTCTTCTTCGCTTCATTTTAAGGTCAGGCTTTGTTTTTTTGGAAGAGAATAAGTCCCACCAAGGTGTCTGTTGCGTGATACTGAAAATTTGCAAGAGTGTTGGAGATTAAATAAGCCTATTGCCTAAGGCTGGGCTGCAAAGAACAAATCTGTTTTTTTTACTTAGCTGTTCTTAACAGGAGAACCAGGCAATTGCAAGTGAGAGTTTCAAGGCAAGTGTAAGTTTCAAGACCAAGGGGCATATTCACTCCCAGGATTAGAATTAATCTGTCTCTTTAAACTCAGTGGAGAGAAGTTCCCTCTTCATGGCCAGCACCCTGAGTCATTCCCAGGAGAGGTGGCAGGCACATAGAGCTCCCTGCCCCAAATACTCAGTGTTGCAATCCTCTCACTCTCTGTGAAAGCATTGGTGTATTTTGTTTTGAAGGGAAGGGATCAAATCTACTTGTGCTGACTGCTGCTTCCCTGAGGACATGTACTGTTAGTCCTGACAAGCAGGAACTTGGTTCTTGTGTTTTGGTTTTGACTTGGCCAGATCTTAATAGAGGTGTAGAAAAGGACTTTTCCCAGTGGGAAACTTCCTGTCTAAGACAAGTCTGTGAAAATAGTGCAGTATTCTGGTTACTAGAAAAGACCTGTTTCCTCCTTCCTGAGAGGATACCCTTTTAAAAAGACAGTCATTGCTTGTCGCAGCCTCTGCTTTCACCAAGCAGTAAATATTCAGCTCTTAAGTTCCCTCCTGAATTCTCATTTCCAATAGCTTTGCTTGCACTCTGAATCTCCTTCTATCATCTTGCAGCTCTCTGGCAATTGCAGGCTCAGAACTCAGCATTACTGTAGCTGTAGGAAATTCCTACAGCTCAAACTACATTTTACTGATCTGAACCACCATGACTTCAGATCTCACTTATTGTCAGCATCTTTCAACTCTACAGTTTGCTCCCACTCTGAACACCAGTAGTCCAGACTTTTCCTTCAGCTTACATTAGGCTTATATTGGGTCAAATATATTTAGATCCCTACTTAAATTGACATCTAAGTAGATATCAGTTTAGACAAATTGTCTAAATACAATTTGTGGCTTTTTTCCTCCACTGTTGCCCAGGTAAATCTCTCTCTGTCTATCCTCTACATTAGGACATGGGAGGTGGACAAGAAACAAGAGCATTCACTCATAGATGTTTCTGATTAATCACTAACCCTAATTACAGGCATATAAACCTCTGAAAACTTCTAAATGCTTGTATCAAATGCCTTACTAAAAGCCAGTTGATCTGTCTTTATAATCTCCTCAAATTATTTGTAACTGTCAACAAATTAAGTACCTTTGCTAACTGAGGTATGTTTTTTCCACTGTCTGCTAGCACATTCCTGGTGTTCTGCCACTTATCTGAGGGATATCACTTACCAGAACTGTAGCAAGTCCATTATCTGATTCCCTTACTGACCCGTACAGCAAATTATCTGGACTCCCACTATGCTGCAGTAAGCTCACATTTCACAAATACTTTCTTACTTGTTTTCATCAGTTACTGCATGACATCCTTATTGATTTTCAACCATCCCTCATTTCAAGTACTTTTTAAATAGATTTCCACCATTTCAGTCTTATCAATCTCAATTCAGTGTTCCTGTATTAATAGGCTTTTCATATTCCTTTCCCTCCCCAGGTGCATTTATGAAAGCTCTTCTTTCCTTAGCCCTCTGGTTGTTGTTAATTTATTGTTGTGGATGCCCTCAGCTTGTTCTCTGAGGCTTAATTCCAGTCAGCTGATTATTTACAGTCCATCTTCCCTCATTCAGTGTAAGGCTGCCATGCCACTTGCTGCTGCACATTGTGCAGAGCATGGGGCTACTGGGATGTTTAAGACCTAATTGTAATACTTTCTGAGGTTCACGGGTTGTTGGTTTTTTTTTTTTTTCCCTTCTCAGCTGCTAAATCACATTTTGAGATCTGTCAATGCTGCTAGTATGTGAGGAAAAAGGGCAGAGAAAATTTCATTTGTTAGATGCTGGGTTGCTTCCTCAGCAGGGGCAGTGGAGAGTTTTTCTCCTGTGTACAGCCAGCCTCAAGTGCTGCTGTCTGGGGATTAATCCGTGATCTCTTGAAAACCAAAACTTCATTCTTCAAATTAGTTGTTTGCACCACACTGTAGGAATTTCAGTGACTCATAAATCCTGTTATTTCAAAGTAAGGGAAGTACTTGAAAATATCACATGGATCTTGAATGTTCCAGCCTATTTCACAGACAAAGGTTTTCAGCTAATCGAGACATTACACATCTTTGCTTGGACATTCACCTTATGTTTTCTGTTCTTAATCAAAATACAGTAAGTGACATCTCTGAGTTTGCTGCCACCCTATACATGTTTTTATATGCCAGACCACAATATTATGACTATCTGGGGAACAGCCATATACCAACCAAACAAACAAACAAAAACAGTTGCAAAAAGTAGAAGTTGAATAAATGAAAGAATTGTATCTAATAGAAGGTATTATTTAGCCTCCTCTGTGCTTGCAATCAACTTTGATATGAAGCATACCAAAAGCAGAACAAGATGAACAGGAAAAAAAAAGAAAAGGAAATATTGGGATAGATTGCTTTGGTCTAACAAATTGTTGCTTATTTTCTGCAGTTTAGTGAGCCCCCTAGAGTAGTACTATTCCCTTCTCTTCTATCCCATTCTTACCCCTATTTCTGGAGCTGACCACACAGCTTGCCTTTTGCCAGGTGAGTCATATCACACTGCTCCCTGCCATCTTTTCAGATGCTCAGAAGTCCTTTTGTGAAAACACCAAATCCTAGTATCTCTGTAATAGTGATTTTTAAAAAACTTTTAAGGGTGACATAATTTTTAAAATTGCATTTGATCAAACTTTATTTCTTGTCATCCAACAAGAAAGGAATACCTCACTTAATCTTTGTTTATTAATGGCAATTAACACCTCTTAGTTTCACATTTAAAAATTCCCTTCTTCCTCTAGGTCTCCATGGGTTAGAAGGATGTTTGAGAACATCTAGTCAATATTGTTTGGGTGTGTCCAGAAGAAAAAAGAGGTTTTTATGGCCTTACAATTTTTTAAAGCAAAATACTTCAATTTAAAACATTTATTACAAAAACATTGATTTAGTTATATGTATCCTGAAGTAAACCTTTGCTTTCCTGTTAAAGATGAGGTTTTGAGGTTGGGAAATTATAGATTACTAAGGGGAGGGCCTGGTCAACAGCAGATGCTCTCCTCTCCTGAGTCTGGGACATCCTATGGAAGACTCCGGATTCCTGCTTTAGAGCTTCTTGGCAATAAAATTGATCCTTTAATATTGTGACTTCAGGAGAGGTAACATTAGTTATATGCACCCATCAAGTTTTGAGAATCTGACAACAAAATGCCATAGTTCACAGAAAGGAAGTTTAGCTACTGCTTGCAAACTTTCACCTAAGAGGCATCAAAATAACAACCCACAAGCTCCTTCAGCAGGATTAATGCCTTCAGGGTGTCCTTTCCCAATGATATGAAATTCCTGCAGGCTTGGCAACCTCGGACACAACTACCAAGAGCAGCTGAATTGTGCCAACTGGCTCAGGGAACAGGCTCCCAGAGTACAGAAGGGTGCAGCGTGGCACATTCCACACAGGAGCTATCCCTCTCACTCCAATCCTCCAAGGTGCACAAACCTTCAAAGAGGCAGAAGACAAGGCTGTCCAACAGCAAGCACTTGCACTGCAGGTGTCTTTCTACGGTTCCATTCACAGTAGGCTGTGAATACTTGACCTAAACTGTTTCTTTTGACATAATTTTTCTATATACAGTGTTTCCCCAGAATTTCACAGAACAACAAATAAAAGTAAATGTGCAGTTTTATTTTCAACAGTTCATTTCTCATGTAAAAATTGTCCAAAAATAACCAAGAAATTATAAAATACAATGTCCACATGTTTACACTTGTAAATTTATTCCTGCAGGAGACTTGAGAGATGAAACAAAAGATAACAGTAGCATTTCATTTCAAAACATGTTACTTCTGAATAAACTTAAAAGGTCAAAAGCATTTAAAAGTTCTAATGGTGGTGGCTTAAGAGGAATCTTTCCAATTGTGAACTCCTTTGCTTCAAACTGTTGCCACTCTTCAGCTGACAGTTCACTCTTGGGTGTGAATAACTTCTCTGCAGCAGAGGCTGAGGGGACAGGATGTGCAGCGGCACTGGCGCTCTGTCCAAACAAAGCACCGCTCGGAGGGGAGGCACAAGGGGCCACGGTGCCACTGAAGGCTCCAAAGGCTGGGAGCGGAGCGGTGCTTACAGAGCTCACAGCAGCAGCACTGCCAAAGCCTGGGAAGCCCGAAGTCCCAAAGCCCCCAGCTGGGGCAGCAGTTTTAAAGGAGAAGGAGGCTGCGGATGGAGCGGCCGGGCTGCCAAAGCCCAGGGGTTGGGGTGCGCTAGGAGAGCCCGTGCTCCCAAATGCAGGAGGAGGTGCAGCAGCAGCAGGGCTGCTCCCAGATGATGCTGAGCTGACGAGGCTGGAACTGGTTTTAAAGGAGAAACTGCTGGCACTGGTACTGCTGCTGCTCACGGGAAAGCCTGCAAGCAGAG
>WEIU01005693.1:529511-541136 GCA_013389925.1 Aegithalos caudatus | reverse complement strand
CTAAGGCATCCTGCAGAGCAATTCTGGTCCAGTCTGCTGATCCTCTCTTGGAAGAGTCAACATCAGCACATGGGAAAAAAGGTGTGGTGGGGATTGGCCTCCTCCAGGCCATGTACATGCCCAGATCCAAACTGAAGCTCTGCTTGCTTTCATGGGGCTTGCAATGAGAGTATTCCAAAGCTGGGATCCAGCTGCTGCCTTGCTGACATGGAACCAATCCCTGTGCACATTTTTCCCCACTTAACTGAAGGGGTTTTTTATACCACCTGCAATTCACTGATTTCAGGATATGCCCAGGTGGCACATCACAATTGCCACATCTTTGTAGTAGAAGTCTTTGTAACCATAATTAGCATCTGTGTAAATGACCTCATTAAAAATGACATCAGGCACAGAGACATGCTGCCAATCAGGAACACTTACCAAAGCTGCTTTTGTTGATGCATTTAAAGCTTTCAACTGAAGTAGCCGATTTTTCCATTGTAGTGCTAACTTTTGGACAGCATCTATCTGAAAAGGGGTAAATAAAAGCATTTTTTTATTACTGAAGACTTTAAACCAAAAGTCATCTGGCAACTGAATGGAAAAAAGACATCTAGAAATAGAAAAGAAATTTAATTAACCCAAGAAAATATTTTCTTTCCTGAAACTTCAATGTGAGGAGCCAATGTCTTTAACAGAGAATTCCTTTAAACTCTCTTACTATTGTCCTTAAATCAGCTCTTTTACTTTACATAGGAGTAATGTTCAAATAAATTCTGGGACTTTTCAAACCCAAGATCTATTTTTTTCTGAATTAGATGCTTAGGGAAAAAAACGACGCAAGACAAGATACCTAAGTTTTATATATATGAGAACAATCTCTTCAATCTGGCCTTTCCACTTATGCACTCACTTACTAAGCTGAAATCCTAAGATTTACCTTAGCTTCTTCCACATTTCCAGAAAAAATTACCCACTTTCAAAACATTGTAATTCAGAACAATTCAATAGTATCATCCTAACATTGTTTATGTTGATGAAATTAACTTCCTTAATTTCAATCAATCTCCTTTGCGTGATCCATCAGACAACTGCACAGAACAATAGCAATAAATGGTATCTGTGTCTTGATAATTGTGATTTAGTATTAAGCAAAAACCTGAGAAGTCTTCAAACAACCTTTCAGGAATTTCAACTTGAATTTCCTATATTTACACTTAAGTTTAGCAACACATCCAATTTCATGCCTGGCCTAATTGAATTTTCCTTAAAACCTAAACAAGTAAAACACATAAAACAAGTGTCACAAATGCTTGCAGAAATGGAATGAGTAACCTTTTTGTAGACAAATTCCTTTATGTTTCAAGAGAGTCTTACATCAAAAACATCAATAAATCTTTTGTGTCTAGTCACATGTTGTTTGGTATCTGCTCCTATACAACAAACTGGAAAATTCAGATTTTGACCCAGTTTAAAAATAGAAAAATGGAAAAGACATGCTGTACTTGAACATTTTGTAGAGACCTGTTATCACCTATAAACTGAAAGTTAGGAAAACCTGCATGTACTGCTCTCAAACTTGCATTTACTGCTTTGATTAGATCACTATTTATTTAATTATTTATTTGAATAGTCATGTATAGCATATTGTTTATTTTCTATTATTTTTTATTATTTTGGTTTATTATTTTAATTGAAATTTTGAAGTGTCTCCTATCTCTAAAAATGCAATTCTGGTAAAACAAAGCATATGAATCAAGAGTGGTGACAAGAGCAATTCCTCATGTAACACAGAATCAAGAAGAAGAGGAAAGAGTTCAATAGAGTTTGAATTAATTTGTACTTGCATCTATACAACAGCCTAATTTCTTTCCTGGCACAACATTAAACCCTGCTAGCTTCCTTGGTATTGACAGGACTACAAGGAAGGAATAATATATATACATTGAGAGATATTTTTATATCAAGCATATGCCTTACTTCCAAATGAGTATATACATCTGTTTCTAGAAAAGTAGTATCTGCTATTTTCATTATTACTTCCCTGCAACAAAGGTATGTGAAAGAACAAGGTCAAATGAACTTGCCCAGTCTTCTATTTAAAGCACCAAATAACCACCTATAACAATCAAAACTAATAGTGTATAAGGTATTAAACTTCTGAGACAGGACTCAAGTAACTTCTACAAATAACACACAGGAGCAGGGACAGGATTAACTCAAGGGGTGTCTAGCAGCTATTTTTGCATTCGCTTTGATGCACAGGAATTGAAAAATATTTTAGCATTCTGATAATCTCCTAGAGCTGGGAGATAAATTAATCACGAGGTGCCTCCTGAAGAACAGTAACAAGTCCTGTCTCAAGAGTGTCCACACCAGCCAACATTTTTAAATACTTACATAATTCCCAACGATATTGTTTGCTCTGCTGTCATAATACTCCAGACGCAGCTCTTCTGGTGAGACATCTGAAAAGCCTGCAATGACAGGAATAGTCAAAAAAACTCCAAGAAAACAGATTCCTATTTCCAACTGCCCCCTACACTTACAAAGACATGGACCTTGATACATTGTCTGTCTCAAGACAGTTATAGTCAGAGACAAAAAAAAAAGATTCATTACAGAGTGTCAGAGGTGTGAATGCCCAAAATGAACTTGCCATCAACTAATATTCCTTTCTGTTGTACACAAGGCAAATCATCACCTTTTAAATGGCTGCACAGAGGTAAAACAGTGTGGGCAAGTCACAGAAACATCCTGAACAGCAGCAATACACAACACTGAAAACATTACCTACCTGAGACATTCAGCTTTTCTTTCATTGGTGAGTAACATGAAAATATCCATTGTCCAGAAGATTCCCAAATTTCCATGTCTTTCACTACACATTCACTAACAAACAAAAGAAAATCACAGATTAAGGTGAAATTGCATGGTCAAACCAAAACCGCCAGTAATCCAAACAATTGGTTGAAATCCAAATTTAGAGTCAAAAACCTTAATGTAATTTATTTAATTTTATAAATGCAATCTTAAATTTATTAATGCAATCTTTAAAAAGCAATGTAAAGTGTTTCCAAAACCTTGCTTCTTTGGGAAATCACACTGCTGTTTCTCAGTACCTGCCCTGCAGCTGCAGGTGCTGGTCACTTGTAACTGACTGTAACATACACCTCTGTGAAACCAGGTTTCAATAGTTTTGCTGTTGACAGAAAGATTCGTTGTCTTAAGTGTAAAAAAAGCAAGTAAAATAACTCATTTTCTTAAAGGGGCTCTGATTTCTTATTTTCAAGCACTAAAATCTGTTTCCTTCCTTATCCTCCTGACCACAACTTAAATACCATGCCATCTTACTAATATCACAGTTGGCTATCTGCCCAGCCCAGGTCCCAAAGAAGGATCCCTTCCTCCCCATGCCAGCATCATTCCAGAGAACCAAATGAAGTGATGTTCTCTGTGTTTCTTCCCGCGTTCCAGCTTTCTCCTGTCCTCTGCATTACCTCTAGGAAGTCAGTAAGCTTTCAACCTGCTCATTCTAAATTATTTCAGGAAGATAGTGCTATAACTTACAGAAGCCTCTCCTCTTCATCTTTAGAGCCATCAGCAACACTTTGACTGTTGGCTAAGGCAGAGAACCTGTTCTGTGAAAAGTCTGCATTTCTGCTGCTGCCGCCTGATGATCCGAAGTCAGAGGAGCCAAAGAATCCTCTTCCATGATCTCTGCTGCCACCCCATGTATCAGACTTGAAGGAAGATGGCTGGATAACATTACTGTATCTCTGGTTAGAGGTACCCCATCCTCCTCCTCCTCCTCCTCTTCCGCTAGTAACTTTGAATTAAAAAAACAAACGAAAAAGCAAACAACAGAAAATTTTAATCATTAAGATGTGAATCAACAGCAACAAAACCTGTAAGTATAACTAGTCTTACAGTGGCAATAAAAAGACTGAAATTAAAACATAATTTTTTCCTAACGAGTTAACCTCATTATTTAGTCAGCTTAGCTAGTGAGTGACCCAGGGCAGTTCTCAAGTCCTGCTTCTCAAACAGAACAGTCTGGGTTGGAAGGGGCCTTTAAAAGTCATCTAGTTAGATCTGTCCTGAGCCTTAATGAGCAGAGACAGCTTCAACTAGGTCACCGTGCCAACAACAACTTGCGGCACTGCAGAAAGAAAGTGGCTCAGTTTTGCTTAGGTTGTTTCATGAAGTAACTACCTCAGCAGAAAAAAATTAAATTTAATGCACCATAAGTTTATGTTAGGGGCTTTTGTTTCCGAGCTACAGCAGGGGCTCTGCTCCAGCACAGGGAGCTCCTGAGTTTTGTTTTGAGACCTTGGACACACCTGCGCCTGTTGTTACAGGCAAGCCCCGACCCTCCTTCCAGCAGGAATAAGGACAGGCAGCTGCAGTGACACCTGCCGTGCCATCACTGCCACCTTCAGTTCTCTGTCGTGACCCTTTCTTCCCAAAGTTCCCAAACACCCAGAGCTGATGAGAATGGAAACAGCCTTCACTGGGTACAACACACAGCTGCTGGAAACTTGCTCGCTGCTCATGACAACAGTTTTCCAAGCCGTTTTCCCACTGCCTTGCGGCACATCCGGCAGTCACAGAATCGCAAGATCAGTTAAGTTGGAAAAGAGCTTTGAGACCATCAAGTTCAATCTATGACCAGACAGCACCTTGTCAACTAGACCACGGCACAAGTGCCGCATCCAGTCTTTTCTTAAATACCTCCAGGGACAGTGTACCTCCACCACCTCCCCGGGCAGCCCATTCCGATGTTCCGTCACCCTTTCCATGAACTGCCCAACCCAAACCTCCCCCGGTGCAGCTTAAGGCCGTGTTTCCTCCTGTCGCTGGCTGCCTGAGAGAAGAGACCAAACCCCCCGGCTAAAGCCTCCCCTCAGGCGCTTGTAGAAAGCCGCCCCCCAGTCTCCTTTTTTCCAGGCTAAACACCCCCAGCACCCTCAGCCGCTCTTCAGAGGACTCGTGCTCCAGACCCTTCGCCAGAGCTCAGCTCCGCGAGCGCCGACAGCCCCGAGACGCGCCCGGCCCGCTCTGCTCCGGAGCTCCTGACGGCAGCGGCCGCACGGAGGGCCCCGGGAGGNNGGCTCGGCCCCGGGGAGCGAGCGGGAGCCCGGCCCCGCCACCGAGGGGCGGGAGTAGGCCGACACGTAAATCCAGTCAGGCCAAGGGATAACACAGTAACACGAGCTGCTGATAAGGCCAAACACGGATTTGATTTGGGCTGTGCACTGTCACTGACACAGTAAAATGCCCGCCCTCGGCTATAACCGCCCTTCTCTCACATAAGCCCCTTCTCCACAAAGCCTGCGCGGTAAAATGTTCCTGTGCTGTATCTTTATGGGGAGACTAAGGAACGAACAGCCCATGGCTACAGAGTCATCAGGGTTGGAAGAAACCTTTAGGATCATCCAGTCCAACCACCAGCCGCTGTAATCCACTAAACCACATCACCCTGCAGCAGATCCAGGTGCCTCTTAAACACCCCCAGGGATGGTGATATTGTCAGCAAAAATTGGATTCATTACCCAGTGACAAGCCAATACTTATGCATTTGAAAGGCTTTATTTCAGAGTTGCACAAGCCTGGGTGTTAGATGGTATTCCACAAATCAAGCACACCAACTAACTTTTTGCTATTTAATACATTTTAGCAAACAAAGGAATTAACGTTCATTGGCTGCAAGTTACATAGGTCTCTTACTAATTTGTATTCTATCTTGTATTGGTTAATTATTCTCTCACTTCTCATGTCAATTAGTCTGCATACTTAGTCTTTCTCTTCTTGTGGGCCCATGGGTTTCTTGGGTTGGTGGTCCATGAGCCAGTAGTCACAGATGCCCCTGCTGGAATTACCTTTTACCCAGTCAGAACTGCTTTCAGCACAGTTGCTGAGTTGTTTTTATTAATTTCTTCCTTATCTTAGGGGTTCCCATAAATGTCCTTGTGGCCCATGAATTCTTGGTGTCCACTATCAGTGGTATGCCCTTCTTCCCAAGCTTTGTTAACCTCAAACAAAGGCTAACAGGCTGCCAATAGAAAGGTCTGAAATGGCTGAAGCATGTCCAACTCTGAATCTTAACAAGGCAATTCTACCTACAAGTAATTTGTTTTTCTAATGAGAATGATTTGGAGCTTGCCAGCTGCTGTCTGTTTCAGGGATGAAATCTCCCTTCTTGTTGATTAGGCTTGAAAGTATATAAAGATCAAGCACTAACAACATCCTTGCTAAAGGAAATTGTATCACATATTTCAGCAAGAGTGACTCCACCACCTCCCTTGGCCAGCCTATTCCAATGCCTGACCACCCCAACTGTGAAAAAAATTTTTCTAATATCTAACCTGAATCTCCCCTGCCCCAGGTAAAGGCCATTTTCTCTAGTCCTCCCACTGTAGGTACAGTATAGCTTCAGATTTTTGTGTCTAAATGGGAGGTGTTGACCTGTTGCTGTTTGAAACAAGTAAAAGTGGGTGGCTGACACACAGAGGCTGTACTACATTTAGGGTTCACCACCCACAGCCATGTAACAAAGATCTCTGTGCATCTGGCACAGAGATCTGCCAGGCAAGGGGGGGATTGTCCCACTTGGCTCTGCACTGGAGCAACTTCATCTCAAGTCCTGGGGGCAGTTTTGAGTACTACAGTATAAGAAGGATATAAAGCTGCTAGAGAGCATCCAAAGGAGGGCAACACAGATCAAGAAGGGCCTTGAGGGGAAGCCCTATGAGGAGCAGCTGAGGGCACTTGGTCTGTTCAACCTGGGCAAGATTAGACTGAGTTGCAGTCTACAACTTATTAGGAAGTAGAGGGGCAGGCACTGATCTCTTCTCACTGGTGACCAGTGACAGGACTTGAGGGAATGGCCTGAAGTTGTGCTAGGGGAGGCTTAGGTTTGATATTAGAAAAAGGTTCTTCACCCAGAGGGTGGTTGGGCACTGGAGAAAGCTCCTGAGGGAAACGGTCACAGCACCAACCTGACAGAGCTCAGGCACATGGTATGACTCTTGGGGAAGGTCCATTGCAAGGCCAGGAGTTGGACTTTGATGATCCTTGTGGGTCCCTTCCAATTCAGAATATTCTATGAACTGTGCATGAATCTGCTTCTTACACCCAGTAGGATCTGTACTTGGGAGTTCTGGACATCCAGGTGAGATGGCTAAAAACGTTGACTAGACCATCTTGCTTCCCCTGGCAGTGAATTGGATGAGAGAGGACTGCATCACATACTGATTGTGGACTGTACTAAATCCTTTCCAGGACCAAGGTGGTGAGCAACTCAAAGGTGCGATGCTGCAGAGAGACTCAAGTGCCAAAAGGAAAACAGAATTCTTGGATTGGTAGGTGCTCTAGTGTTCCTCTTTCAAATGCTGTATGTTTATCAGTGTAACCGGTCTGGGGGATCTGGGTCATATAACTACTGAAGGTCTGGACTGAAGGGTAAAGGAATTGGGTAGCTTGAATGTTATTAAATTTAATGATGGGAACATGCCAATCCACAATTCCTCCCCAGAGCTTTCTAAGATGCATCCCAAAAAACTGGAATATGTTTAGGGGAGATCCAGTGACTAAAGATAAAATGAAGAGATATTATCATCACTGGTGGCCACTTTATAAATTGGAGTACAGGGAAAATGTGTCATTGCAGATAAATATTATCTCACAGTGGATGTTGGAAAAGGTGGTGTGGTTTTATTTGCAAATGTTAGTTCCCTTCATTCCACACCCCTGTAACAGCAGGATAATGGAGATGGATAAAGAAGATAAAGATCAAAATAAAGAGCACATGGGAAGTGAGGATTATTAATTTTGTTGTGGGCTGGGCTTAGAGACATACCCAGTGAGTGGTAAGAAAAACAGTCAGGGCAGAGCATCAGCCATTTTTTTCTGGACATGTTCCTTGCACTACTTTTGATTTTTTGAATTGGAAATGATCTGTTGGTTCATAATGAGAGAATCCTGATGGAATGTATCAGCTTTTGGAAATTATCATGCTGACTCATAACCCTAATTGGTGGGATATGCAGGCTCCTGATATTGAACTCCTTTTTAATATGGATGAAAAGAGAATGGTATTAGAGAAGGCAAAAGGATAGGCAGAGATGGAGTCTGAAATGGCCCCTCCTTTTGACCTGAATTCACATGCCATTTGTGAACAGGAAAGGTCAATTAAAGATGTAAACATTAAGATGCTGATAATGAGTGAAGGGGACTGGAGGAAAGTATGGAGTCATCCCTCACAGATCATCTAGTTTCAGTAAAGCTGAGGAATAAAACAACAGACTTTTGATAGACAGCAAAGGCACATATTCAGTAATAACGATCAGTAAAGGCTCACCAATAAAGTTACAATACCAATTGTTGGGGCAATGGAGAAAAAAGCTTCTGTGGCCAGTCCTACAACCCATGGAGTGTACATTTTGAGATAATAAAATCATCCAAGCGTAGGTTCTAAATACCTGACTGAAACAGTCTGTCTTTTGACACAATTTGTCATACAGTCTGTGCACAGAATTTCACAGGACAGATAGAGAAAGAAATGTTCCATTTTAGTTTCAACAGTTCATTTCTCAGATGTAAAAAGTCCATCCCAAAATAAAGTTCAAGAGCTTATACTTGCACATTTATTTCTGCAGAAGAGAATTGAGAGAGGAAGTAAAAATTAACAACATTTCAGAATAAATTTAAAAGGTCAAAAGCATTTAAAAGTTCTAATGATGGTGGCTTAAGAGGAATCTTTCCAATTGTGAACTCCTTTGCTTCAAACTGTTGCCACTCTTCAGCTGACAGTTCACTCTTGGGTGTGAATAACTTCTCTGCAGCAGAGGCTGAGGGGACAGGATGTGCAGCGGCACTGGCGCTCTGTCCAAACAAAGCACCGCTCGGAGGGGAGGCACAAGGGGCCACGGTGCCACTGAAGGCTCCAAAGGCTGGGAGCGGAGCGGTGCTTACAGAGCTCACAGCAGCAGCACTGCCAAAGCCTGGGAAGCCCGAAGTCCCAAAGCCCCCAGCTGGGGCAGCAGTTTTAAAGGAGAAGGAGGCTGCGGATGGAGCGGCCGGGCTGCCAAAGCCCAGGGGTTGGGGTGCGCTAGGAGAGCCCGTGCTCCCAAATGCAGGAGGAGGTGCAGCAGCAGCAGGGCTGCTCCCAGATGATGCTGAGCTGACGAGGCTGGAACTGGTTTTAAAGGAGAAACTGCTGGCACTGGTACTGCTGCTGCTCACGGGAAAGCCTGCAAGCAGAGGATTTACAAGGAAGATTAGAATTGCCACCCCAGGGATACTAAACCAGTGCTGTTTTTCAAAGATGCAGCAGCAGCAAACTACAGCAAACATTTCCATGTGTTGGTTCTTCCAACAGGAACTTACTTGACATCCCAAAGCTGGAGGTTTGCTGTCCTCCCATTCCAAAGGCAGGTACTGGTTGAGTGCCTGTGGTCTTGAAAGCAGAGAGCTGAAAAAATTCCAGAGACATACATGAAAACTAGATTCCACAACAGGGAACTCTCTCTGAGTAACAAAAGTAGAGCTGCCCAGTCCTACTGAATCCAACACAGACCATACTGGACAGTGACCACTCCTCACAACTGCCTCTCCCTGCAGGGCTTTAAGTGCTCTAAGGCCATGCACGCTCTTCTCTGCAAAACCCTCCAGAAATGCAAACCTGTTACAGCTGATCAATTTCTGCCTGTCAGTCAGGGACCTGATCCCCCATTCTGGAAGCCCTCCTTCTCACCTCCTGTTATTCCAGGTTGTGCTCTGGGACTGTATTTAGGGCACAGCTTTGACTCACTCTTGTCTCTCCTCAGCACATCCCATCTCCTGTGGTAAAGCCCAAATCCCACTTGTCCACCTTCAGCACTGAACAAGCCAAGGGCTGGGATTATAGTGCTCAACCTTGACTGCACTTCATGCAGACTGCGCTCAAACAGAACCACTTCCTCTGTCTCCCTGATTATTTTATTTCATATGGGCTGAAACTCAAGCATTTCCTTCTGAAAGACCATCTCCATTCACAAGTGTTTGTCACCTTCCCAGGACCAATGACTCTTTCTATCTTCACATGTTATCCACAAAGGTTTTTCTCCTACCTATCTCTCAATTCTGGCAGTAGCCAAATGCTCCATTTATCCTAAGGCATCCTGCAGAGCAATTCTGGTCCAGTCTGCTGATCCTCTCTTGGAAGAGTCAACATCAGCACATGGGAAAAAAGGTGTGGTGGGGATTGGCCTCCTCCTGGCCATGTACATGCCCAGATCCAAACTGAAGCTCTGCTTGCTTTCATGGGGCTTGCAATGAGAGCATTCCAAAGCTGGGATCCAGCTGCTGCCTTGCTGACATGGAACCAATCCCTGTGCACATTTTTCCCCACTTAACTGAAGGGGTTTTTTATACCACCTGCCATTCACTGATTTCAGGATATGCCCAGGTGTCACATCACAATTGCCACATCTTTGTAGTAGAAGTCTTTGTAACCATAATTAGCATCTGTGTAAATGACCTCATTAAAAATTATATCAGGCACAGAGACATGCTGCCATTCATGAACACTTACCAAAGCTGCTTTTGTTGATGCATTTAAAGCTTTCAACTGAAGTAGCCAATTTTTCCATTGTAGTGCTAACTTTTGGACAGCATCTATCTGAAAATAGAGAGAGAAAAAAAGTGCATATTTTTATTATTGAGGAAGACTTTTATTAAAAAAAAGTGATCTCTTAACTGAACCAAAGATATTTAGAATTAGAACAGAAACCTCACTTATCCAACAGATGAATTTTACTTTCTTTCCACTGCAAGGTGAAAGGATGAAATTTTTGTTATTAATACACATTTCCTTTAAATACTCTCACTGTTACCCTTATATCAATTTTTTATGTCTTTACATAAAGAGCAATATCAGAATGGACAGTCTGAGCCTGAGCTCTCTGGCAAAAAGATCATGTTAGGGTACACTATATAGACCAGCTGCTATTTTGGCATTCTCTTTGGTCCACAGAAATTGAAGAATATTTTGGCATTATTATCATCTCCTAGAGTTGGAAGATCAATAAGAGTTGCCACCAGAAGATTGGTAACAAGTCTTATCCCAAAGACTATCCCCACGAGTCATAATTTTTAAACTGCTTACACATTTCCCAGTTATACTGTTTGCTGTCATAGTACTCCAGCTGCAGTTCTTCTGAACAGACATATGAAAGCCTGCAAGGACAGGAAAAATAAAAAGCTTCCAAGAAAACAGATTAATACTTCTAACCACCCTTCACAGTTACAAAGACATAGACCTTGGAACATTGTCGGTCCTGAAACACAGTCAGAGACACGAAGGATTCATTAAAGAACTTCAGAGGTGTAAACGCCCCAAATGAACTGCCAAACGCCGGCTCTCTTAGGACAGGAATAAAGACAAGAAACCTCAGCCTTCGATTTTCGGTTTAGTCCCCCGCCTTCCAAAGCTCCCCAACACCGAAGTCGGTGAGAATGGAAGCAACACGCAGCTGCTGCGCGCTCCTCCGGGCGGCAAAGATCCCCGAGCCGGTTTCCCAGGGCCCGGGGCCCATCCGCAGTCCCTTCTGCAGAGCACACCCCTGCGAGTGCCGAACCAGAGGCTGCCGCCGACAGCCC
>WEIU01005693.1:516829-529434 GCA_013389925.1 Aegithalos caudatus | reverse complement strand
CCGCAGCCCCGCGGAGCCCAAGGACGAGCGCGTCCGAGTCGCGCTGCCGCCGCCCAGGGGTGCCGGGGACTGTTCACTCCTCGGGACAACGGGGGCGCCTCGAGTTTAAAAGAGGATGCAAAACAGCTAAAAGAGCCTGTCCGGTCGAAAAAGCACAGAATTCCCTCCAGGATTCCATTAGTTCTGAATCAAGGAGTGGAGAGCCTAGGGACTCGTTTCGTGGCTAGAAGTGAAAAGGCAAGGGAAAACAGAAAAAATATCGCACGCCCTTCACTTACTGCTGAATAAAAAAAACGGAGTCGCAGGAACCACAATGGAGGCCCATGAGTGCATCTAGTCCTGTCTGTACAGGCAGAGTTGTCAGGATGAGGAAGGAAACGAGGAGCAAGTCTACAGAGAAGCACTGATTTTGAAAAACCAGGATTTACTTAGGAGAAGCTGGAGGAACTTCAGAACTAAACCAGACTAAACATCCACAGCACCAGCGAGGTAGAGGTAGGCAAGCACCAACGTTTGAAGTTAACTCACTAGTCTCATAGAAACAGACCTGAAAAAATCAGCAAGTTAGAAGAGAGGTGATGAAACTACGATGCAGCTATGAATAAACTAGCATGGGAGCAGGACAGATATCATTTGTATAATTTTCCAGAACTGGGAAGAGGCACACAATGTCGATGACACCCAGAGCTTGAGAGGCTGGACTTCGAGGCTGCGTGAAGAAATTTACCATCATGTGGGCTAGAAGCATTTACAGAACTCTGTGCTTCTAAACGAGGGATGAATAACCATGCGCAACTTCTGAAGACTTCTGTAAAGTATCTTTAATTACTTGGTTCATGCCATTTCAAAACAGTCATTTTCAAGAAGAAAATCAAGGTATCTGTTGTATTGACTTTTCTCATTCCTGTTCCCATGTTTGCTAATGGCTTGGCATCTACAGTATGTACAGTCTGATGCCTGGGAAGATAGACTGAAAATCCTTTCAAAGTTTCCAACTTGCTAATTATAGTGCACAATTCTCATAGACTTGCCCCACCATTCCCTACCTCAGCGTAAAAAAAAAAAAAAAATCTCAAAAAGACTTTCTGTGAAAGCTCCATAAAATGCCAAAGACACCATCAAAATGTTTCTCTTATTTCTGTGTATGGCCTCTCTAACCTTAAAAAATTGGTAAGCAGCCATGCAAATGATTGAAGAAATTCACTGGAAGAAGGCAGCTATCATGATCTAGAGAGCTGTTGAAACAACGGAATCTTTATTAGACAGCAGTCCTTGGTCTTTCCTGAGAAAATATCTTCATTTCATCCCAGTAAGTAGGTGTGAAGCAGAAAAAATTGTTCCTCTTTCTCATGAGCCAAGCTGTATTTACTCACCTTCATTAAAGGAAGTGTCTCTGCAACTGATCTTGATAAAATGGCATTTAACCAGAAATTTTTTGTTCATCAGATGCTTTAGAGGCATTCTAAATATTTGGACTTAGAAATAATCCACACCCACAGTCCTTATAAAGGAAGATGCCATGTGATATCACCTAGGCAAGTGGATTCTCAAAACAACATCCCCATCTCTTTAAAAGACAAGAAAATGGGCATAACAAAATCCACATTATACAATATGCTGTATATACAAATTTAAAGACTGCATCTCATTTTTTTCCTGTTACTAAATTTAACATGTTTCAGTAAAACATGGAAGCAAAGCACCAATAACCATCCTTTCCCAAGTCCTTGAAGAATGCCTCGCCACCTCCTACAGTCTTCAGATCTCTAGAGTTTCTTCATTTGCCCCACAGGTGTCTACAACACAGATTAAACAACTCGTCACTGGGAAAGCACGGACTTTGGAGTTGGCTATCCACTTGTCTGTTTCAGTGTTATATTCAAGAATGTGCCCTAAGCGTCCAACACCCTGAAAACCAGCCAGGACATAGACTATAGGTCCCACTGCAGCACACTTCACTGTTACACCTTTCCATGGCATTGGAGACACCATCTTCCATTCATTCATCTTGATATCATAATATTCTACATTATCAAGGCCACCTACAAAGCAATGAGATAGATAATGCTGATTAAGTTGCACTGTATGGACTGCACTAGAGCATGCAAACTGCAGTCTTTATTTTCAAGGTTTTAAAAACCCTGCAGTTAAAAAAGCAAATCTGAAAATACATCCCAGTTTCTAAACTAGCAGCCTATCCTTATATAAGTACAAAACCAGAAAAAAGTGAAAAAGAGATAGAGAGTAAGATGTATTCTAACAAATTCAGACTAGATGCTTTCTAGAGATTCAAACATGTTACTTCATGAACAGATGAACTTTCGATGCTGAATTTCTGATGGATTTGGGGCTAGTGACTAAAACTCAGGAATTACTTGAAACTTCCCCATAGCAATGGCATTTAATTCTAGATGGCTCATGGGTACTTCTATCAAAACTAGCCATTTACTGACAGAGGCCTCTTGTTATGAGGATACTAAAATCATTGAAGTGTAAAAGCCTAAGTCCCTTTGAAAAGGGCCAAAGGAAACAAAAGTTATGAGAAAGGTAGATTTTGTGACTGAGATTTGCTTCTTCAGGAAATATGCTAGTAATTACACTTGACAACAGCTACAAACATCCCGGTCCCTATTTAACTCACTTTTCACTTCTAGTACTGAATTATTAGATCTGAGATTAAGAAATATCTCTATCATTAATAGATAAAAGTTTTTCACCCCAGACATAACTCTTCCTCATTTTATTCCAGTAGGAACAATTTTTGATACTTCTAAGAGGAGCATTCAGTGAATACACTTATATTTTGCAAGATGGCAGATTATGGATTGATAAAACGTTTGTGCAATAAATGTATCTATTATTTTTGCATTAGGAATCAATCACAATGGAATAGTTTCAGTAGCCAATTAAAAATCAAGCCATATTGTAAAATAGCATTCATCTGCAATCAAGTATTCCACTCACCATAAACAGTGACTAAAAAACCTCATAAATGAGAATTTTCCATTTTGAAAAGCATTTCAGAAACCCTGTGCAGTTAAAATTCAAATTCTTCTTGCAAAGTATTATCCTTCTAGTTTTAAAGACAAGGAGACAGGCAGACCATAATTGACCTGGCCATGAAAATAAATCATATTTCAAAGCTAGAGCAGTCAAAAGAAGTCTCATATTTTCACCATTTTACAATACCAGACTAGATTTAAGTCTTTAGACTGGAGTTCCTAAAATAGTGGCTACACATTTACCTGTCTCTCAAAAAGATGCTAAAATTTCTGAAAACACATGAATAACTAAACCTGCCCCCCCAAAAACAAACAAACAAAAAATCTTTTCTCAGGTGCCTGGTTTAGCCATATTAACTGCTTCAGAACTGGACTACAGTAGGGGTGCATATCTGAACATGACTGTCATTAGTACAAGAATTTGAAAAATAAGGTAACAGTGAAGGGGGAGGTGAAAGAAAGAAGGCAACACTGCTGTGGTAACAACAGAACGTGTTTGATGGTGCTGCTGCTCAAAGCTTTTCAGCTAAACAGAGTGGAATGTATTCATTCCAAAACAGAACTGCGCCCCTCTCCCCCCCCCGCCCATGAAACCTTGTGTGACCAGCTAGAGAATTAATAGAATTAAAGTACCTAAACTATTTTGTCCACCCACAGCAAAAATTTTGTCCTTTACAAACACCAGCCCATGATTCTTTCTGGCTTCAAGCATTGGACACAGTTCAGTCCACCTGGGGAAAAGAAATCAAACAGAAGAGGACAAATCACCATCTGGTTCATAGAAAATAAGTATCATTAGGTAAATAAAACATGGAAGAAAGCTGCATAAGAAAAACCGTCTTCCAAGTAGAACTACAAATAGCTGATTTCTCAATGCTGACTCAGGAAAAATTCCTTACCAGAGTTCTTCCTGTAGTCATCTACACTTCAGTCATTTACAGAGCTAGCAAAGACACAAGCGACTAAAGGCAAGCTGACTTACAACAAGACTTACGTTTCTGTGGCTGGATCATAGACTTCACAGGAACTCAGGACTCTTCCGGAAACATTGTTTCCCAGGCTCCCTCCGCATACATAAATGAGCCCATTCGCCTCTACCATTCCATGGCTGCATCGCTGAGTCAGCATGCTGGGCTTTGTGTGCCAGCTCTCTGTTCTCGTGTCATAGCATTCAAATAAATACAGTGCAGAATTGCCTTAAAAAAATAGAAACCCACCAAAGTGGCATTAATCTTTATGGTTCTCTTTCATGAGAGGAGTCTAACAGCAATTATCAAATTGGGGCTTGGTTTGTTAGTGGGAAAAGGGAAAGCTGCTTTCCCGACTCCAAAAGTAGAACTAACCATCTTTAAACTTGGAATTATTCAGAAAACACATACTTGCAATTATTTTGACTCTTTTGCTTCAAAATATGCAAGTAAGTTTATAAAACTTGTTTGTGTTTAAAAACAACAAGAAAAAAAGTGGGTTTACTTTTGGAGGGGAATAAATGCTAAATAGAGATGTATATAAATTACCCATCCCATTGTCATCAGCTCATGCTACTCTTACTACTTGGAAATATATTGAACTTTCAGATATGAAGATGAAACCAGCTTTGTAAACTCACTACAGCTTCATAAGCCTTTTTCCTCTAAGCAATGTGACTTGCCCAATACCCAGAATACTGGTTGCCTTTGGAATTTGATAGCTTATGTCACAACATACTCCTGGAATTATTAGTAACCACAAAACAACTACCTCTGCTCAATTTACTTCCTTCCTGAGGACTGGTAGATACTTATAGTCTGGAAGCGCAGGGTATGTGTACTCTTCCCTCAAAAGCCAAGAAAACCATTACTGAAATCAAATGCAATTTTTCTGATGAAGACACATGGGGGCTCAAAACTCGTGCTCAGGTAAGTGACCGAATCACAGCCAAAGCAGAGAAGGCTGAATACAACTTTCTCAGAAAAGAATCACATCTTTCTTCCCTTTGTTTCAAAAGATGCCTTTTCTTGTTTTCTTGCCTGCTTTACCTTGGCTTTCTACTTCTAAAAATTAAGCATGTCACACTAGCAGCACTCCCTACCAGCTGAGGATTTGAACCTTCATAAAGATGCTGTTTCCAGACCCAAAATGACTCCTATAAACACACTCCTACAAAGTGTGCATTTGTTCATTCCCCACCTTGTCATTCTCAGTATCACCAAAAACTGCATAGAGTGGGACATTTTTTTCTTTGATTTAAATACAGGTTCATATCGCTTTGCAGTTGTAGCAATTCCCATCCATGGATAATCTAGCAGACCTGTCTTTTTTTTTAACAGGTAGAAGCTTCCGTTTTCAGTATAATGTTAATTATTTCTCCTGCACTGAAACAAGAGCGGAAGAAACTAGTATGTTCAGCTTCCAAGCTCTGCTAATTATTGCAAATAGAACAGGACCCCCATCAATTCAAAAAGGAGAAATGAGCCATGTTGTCTGTAATGGACTGGCACAGTAATCCAACCTCTTCAGTAGATGGAAAAAATATGCAATTTTTAGATTTCTTTACAGCTAAACACACGGCAGCATTTGATCAGATTAATGCTTTCAACATAATTGCCTGCCTCAAATTGGAAAATACTAGACTCAGGAGAGACAGACCTTTCCAAACTTTCAGTATTCACTGAATGCTGAAGAAAAAGTACAGGCAAAATAAACTCCATTATTAATGTTTAGCTTTTACTATTCTGTCTTGATTAATATTTATGGAAAGCAAAGTGAAATTGTGCAGTAATGTGAGGGTGTATTAATAAGAAAACTGCTAAATTAAAATTTCAACTATAGCTGTATTAACATTTATGTTAGTGTATGAACATTTACCATGTATTAGAAAACATAGTGTACTATCAAAAGTTTCTATTGTTATTCCCCATGAATTGAAACATGGGATACTGCAAAGATTTATGAGATGTTGTAGTGTTCCAAGTTTCCCAATGCTGTCTTAGTGAAGCCTATTTCAAGCAATGGGAAAGATGCTATTTCACATTCACCACACGAGGTGGCAGCTGGGAACTGCTTATTCTGCTGCTACATTAGCCCTCTTAAATTATTTTAGAGGTCAGATAACCTAATGGCTTAAATGTTACAACCTCCACTGAGTGACCTATCAATGTTAAGCACCAATCATGACAATTTTTTCCTCTGTTCACCTCCCTCTGCAGCAAGGCAGACCTCAAAAGGGTCTTCCTTCTAGGATTTTTTCCCATTTGTTTTTATTCCCCAGAACATAGCTTTATTGGCATGGCTATTTTTATGGCTATACCATGCCTGCATTTCAACCTTTGGGTTCTTGTTGATGATGTATCACATTTGGACAAAATAAAATATTCCTGTAACACCACAGCATAAGTCATCTTCTAGGCTTTTTGGAGAGCAAAAAAATCTCAATGGTCCTTTATTTTTTTTTTTTTCTCCTTTACTATGCTGAGTAACATCTAAAGGAAATATTTCTCCATTTGTGGAAGCAAACCAATAGAATAACAAAATAATTAAAGATAACTTCTGTGATTTGGCAGAAAAATTGGACAAATTCCTTTACAGGACCAAGTACAATTTCACCACCAAAAGCAGTAGTTGTCAAAGATTTCTTTTCCACTTTCTTCCCCTTTAAAAGACCTCATTAGGCCCAACATAGGCTGCATAAAAGGAAGGCTTTGGTCAAAATGCAGGTATTCTGGCCACACATTCCAGAAAATATTAAACTACACTGAATTCTGTGGAATTATAGAAGATACATTTTGGGAGTCCCACTCTTAATCTATTTCACTGAATCACACCATCATAGAATGATTTGGGTTGGAAGGGACCTTAGAGATCATCTATTTCCAACCCCTCTGCCATGGACAGGGACACCTTCCACTAGATCAGGTCGCTCGGAGCTCCATCCCATCTTGTCCCTATTTAACTCCCTAAGTGCTGCAGTGTACTTTTTACTCCAGTTAATGTAAATATTACTCGTCTCAGTGAAACTATTTTCAAAACACAATAGAAATAGGTTGGTGGACTGGGGGATAAAATCCTAAATATGGGAAAATAAACTCATTAAGCTAACATGGCAACGTGCAGTTTCTTGTCAACAAAACCATGCAAAAAACCCAGAAAAATTTCCAGCTATCTTTCTTTGTGCTTTTTTGTTTGTTTTAAAGATTTTTAGTGTCTTACCCACTTCTGAACCACCAGATGTATAAATTTTGCCCTCAGCAGCACAGGCTGCAAGGCTATCTCGAGGTGTTGGAGGTCCTAGCTTGGAATACCAGCTATCCTTCACCACATTGTAGCAGTCCATTCGCTTTATAGGGAAGAGCTGGGAACCACCCAAAATATAAACTACGTTGTCCCAGAAGACACAAGCTGCATCCCTGCGCTTTTCAAAGGGACATCGGATGTCTGTCCAGCTGTAATCCTGCATTACAAAGAACAAGTAATGTCTAATAGATTATAACACTTACCTGCACAGTGAGTGTTTTTCAAACAGAGAGCTTTTCATAGAGATTTAGATATGGTCAGTTTTAAGTTCCTTTTCAAAACAAACATGAACACTGTTTATTGAAGAATACTCCTCAGGCATACTCTTGAAAAATTCTCTTAGACACAGACATAGTTAGCTGCAATGAACCATGACATTATGAATTTCTATTTCCTCATTCCCTGCATGCACCCAGTACAGCTTCCCTGAAAAACAGTTTTGGTGTTTTTTTTCCAACACTATTGACCTCCTGCTGCTATCATGTTAGAAACAATGCATGTAATCAATAAAGTAGGATTGCATTTTCTTTTATAGCAATGGAAAAAGACATCTTACATATAGTAACAGATTCTTTCTAAAAAATAAGAAAATACAGAATGTACCAAACGAAGACAATGGAAAAAAAGAGAAGATAATATCCAAATTGACAAGCAACTCAGTAAAAAAGCTCTTATACATACTTTATTACCATGACAACTAGAAGCTTATTTACAGAATTTACAAAACACAAATGTTCTATAGCTATCCACAGTTGATAGCATGAGAAATAGGGTAATGCTCCATCACAAATACTGGCAGTCATGATGCCTAGAAACTGATTTTGCACAGACGGGCAAAATCAGCAAGTATCAAATATGAGCGGTAATGCCCAAAGCCTTAAAAACACCAAACTCAACAACTGATGGCAGACCAGGATAGCATACAGCACAAGAAACACTTCTTGAGTAATAGCATCTCACATATTCCATGAGCATAGCTTGAATCCTATACTGAACAGGAAAGTATGGGACCTTAACTGTTATCTGTGCCACCTCAAGAAGGTCTACCTCAACCTGCTGAATGACCTTCACCGTAATGGTTCACACAAGACGTTACATCATTACATTTTCTTAGCAAGGACATACTTCAAACACCTTGGTCAATGAGGAAGAACAGCGACTCCTACATGGGGGTTCAAAGAAAGAGAGGCAGAGCATGTTATAGTCCAGAACATCTTACAATCTTTTCTTGTAGCATCCCCCATATCAAGAAGAGCTGTCAGCTGCATGTGGCCCTTTATGGTGAGAAACAGGTCCTGGGGCATCCTAGAAAGGAAAGCCATACTACAGCATGGCAAAATAAATAGCTGCATAAATCTTAAGAAAATGTCTCAGTGCATTGTGTAAGATCAACATACTTTCTAGCTCAAACTTCTGGCAATTTTACAAAATATCCTGTTGTTTTCCTTTACTGTTATAAAGGGCTGTGACCTGACCCGCTTTTATGACTTCTGCTCATGTATCCATTTCATCCATACCTTTATCAAATGAAAAGCCATAACTTGAGTATACTCAGCAGTATCCTCCTCTTTCAGCAGGAGGCAATTTAGGTAATCCTCTTGCAATGCTCTTCGATGTCTGTACCACATAGAACTGATTTCAGTTTTTGAATTTAACACATTTAGGAATTATGCAGTAGTGTTGCTTTACACCACAGTCAAGATCCATACAGCCCTGGGCAGTGCAAGACTCAGTTCTGGGGGACTGAGTAGGGAAAGACAGGCCAAGGTAAGTACATGGTGACTCTTTCCCCGCTGATATCTGTTTTCATCAAATTCCAATGCAGGACACCAGAGGCAAAAGCTATACCTTTTTCTCTTTCATCAATTTATTGAATCACTTATTAAAACTCCCTGAATTCCTGAGAGCCTCAAGACCCTGTGACAAGAATGGCACACAGTTATGGGCCCTGTGAAAGAGTACCTTTTCTTCGTTTGAGGCTTTTCCTCATTTTCAGTTGATTCTTCATCCAAGATGGTCATAAAAACCAGCAGACATGCCCACTGTGGACAACCTCTCCACTAACAGCTTACTGACTACAGCCCTATCTCCTCATAAAAGGTATGCTGGTTCCCTTAATCATCAAGAAATAGCATTGCCAGGCATGTGTTACTTTTTATTTGCCATTGTTGAATTTTGCACTGCTGAGCATTTAAAATTTCCAACCATTTCTGGCCACTAGAGATAGTAATTTCAAAAGCATAAGCATATTGCTGACATAAAACCTCAATTATATATAAATTCGGTACTGAGAATTCATAAAACGAAACAAGTATTTTATTCCCAACCTGGGGAAATTTTTAATATTTTGTGAAAAATTCAACAAGAAAATGCTTCCCACAACTGTTAACAGAACATCTAGGATTGCTAGTAGTATTCTGAAATCATGTATGTCTACTCAAATTAGTACCAGATTGTTCCACAAGTGTTATCCCCATCTGCATCTGTCCCGTTGCATCATTTTGCTCTCTTGATGAAGTACATGCATCAATAGAAATACCAGTTACAGTGCAACAAAGATAGCAAATATAGTCTTAAAATAATACTGCTAACATTCTCAACAAATAAAACACAGTATCTAATCCAGTCTTATTTAAAGAACCTTTGTGACAACAATGAAATTAAGATCAGCATTAGAGACTCATATTGTGTGCAAACGAATCAGTGAAAATTAACATTTTTGCACTAGTTATCATATAACAGCTATGGAAACTCATATTGCAACCAATAAAATATTTTCAGGAAAAGTATAACCTCTGTTTTAAATTGTTTTTGTGACATGTAAGAATTTAATTAAGTTTCTGACTTTAATTAAAATCAGAAGTGAAGGACTAGGTCACTATTCAATCAGTTCAACAGACAAGCAAAATTCCAATTTTTCCCAAGGTCCTAACCTTGCAAGAGTACATACACAAGCTTAATTATCTGTTCTGTGACCCTCCCATCATCTTTTGATGAGCCCAACTGAAGTGAGTTAAATGGTATTTCAGCAGGGGTTTTAGATCCTTGGTTTGTTGCATTTAATAAGCTGTTGTCACAGTTTAAAGATTAAAATCAAATACTCCAGCAAAACATCCAGAAAAGGACCTTTAAATAGCTTAAGAGTTGGAAATTAAGTAAAAAACTGTTAAACAAAACATGACAGGCTAGCTAAGAGTACCCAAGAAAGCATATAAGCACTAGGAAAACATTGAAGGAACACATGCTTGTTAGAATAAGGATCTGCAATTACCCACTTCTAAAATTTTCCTTCCCTGCCCCATTCTTCCCCCTTCCTTGTTCCACATGCAAGGCCGTTAGTCTTGATTAAGAGGCAATTCTTCAAAATTTCTTCCAAATTCTTTTATTTTTGGTGTTATACCTGGAGAAGTAGTCTATGAAAGGTAAAGCTCTTTTATCCTATGCTTTATGTAGACCTTCACAGACACTACTTTTTGTCTATTTCTTTGCTGAAACCATGCAACTGCTTGAAAAGATATGAATGCCCTGATCAAAAGCTTCCCAAACTTAGACCTTGGAAAGGAGAGAATGATCTGCTCTGTACCCCTCACCTCCTCACCCCCAGCTGAAGTGCTGCTTATCTTGAGTATGTGTATAAAGGAAAAAGGCAGTCATTAGTTAAGAATTTTTAATTCCCAATAGGAATACGTACTAAGAGTCTCTCAAGCTAAGTCAGCAAAGTTGGTAGGTTTGGGGTTTTTCCCTCCAGACTTGAGTGGTATTCAGAGAAGGTGGCTTGAATTTTATCTTACAAAAGGAATGTGAAAGAAAAGTTCAAAACACATCCCCAAAGGCTCATTCATTCAGAATTAGATTTGACAGGGCTCACATTGACTATAAAGTTCACACAGCACACAAAACTGTTTGAAATTTTAACAAGCATTTAATATGCTGAGTTAGAACCACAATTTCTTCAACAAAACACTACGTGCATGGGGTCTCATAACTTAAGAGAACCCTGATGTTTACATAGCAAACTTGTTCTGTATTACTCTATGTGCTTGCCTTAAACAGGGTTTGGGTAATCCTTCTGCATGCAGTTGATGTTTTTAGACCCTTTAGTCTGCATAGCTGAAATATACACCATTCCTGTGGCTTGATTTTATTCAAGAAACATGGGAACAAATTTCAGGCAGAACTTGCTTGCTCTAAATTGACCATCTCCAATTTTTTTGTTGTAGAAGCTCACTCTTTTCTAATACTTGACTCCCCATTCTTTTCCTTATATACTCTTAAGAACAAACAAACAAAATTGTGAATTTAGAAGATTTAGAAGTGGTTGTATATTTATAGTAAGTGCACTAAAAAAACCCTATAAAAACGGGGTTCTACACTAACATACTAGCCAATAACTTAACATGTGCCTGCTTTGAGTTAATCTCTAAACACATAAGTGCATGCACATGCATACAGACTTTCATATATTCCTAACCAATTGCCTGATGCTTTAGTGACCTTTTGTTTATTTGCAGCTGTGGAATGCACATACCAATCAATGCTCAACTCAGATTGATCAGCTCTCCATATCTAATATTGCTAAGAAACAAACACAATCATTCTATTCAAAATGAAGTATTACATCTAGGTACACAGACTTAAAAATACTTAATTAACCATATTCTTCCAGTTGCATACCCAGGAGGGAAAGAACACTTCCTTCCTAATACCATTTTGTAGATCATTATGTCTTAGTTAATATCATGAAGCAAAGAAAACAGGTAAGATTACAGACAGTGAATCTTAATGCATTCTGAGGTAACGATTACCTTGGGATTAAAATATCTGCAGGACTGGGGCTGAGAGCCTCCAAACAAAGCAATGCGATAATCGTGTTTTTTTCTTCTTGGTCGGGTGCCTTCCACCAACTCTTCTCGGTCTTCCGGGGAAAGGAGGTGGTATCGCATCCCACCTGCAAGGAAGACAAAAACTGTTGCAGATCCAGTGTGGCTCATACATGGAGAGGGAAGTTTCAGAGGCAGGGATGGAAAAGATGAAAACCAAGTTGCTACATTACACCTATACAGCTTTGATTCAAACTGGAAGAATGCACAGCAGCGTGTGAGGGTGGGAGCATACATCCAGATTCACACCCTATTCCAAACTGGCTGCTCCATGTAAGAACAGGACAGATGACTCATGTTATGCACCAATGGATTGATCACCTTATTTATCCAATATTAACAAACAATTAAGATTGTTGCATTGGAACAGTCAAAAGGAAGCAAACCCAAAAGAGAGTACTCCAAAGAGTGCAAAAATATCAGTGACATTACAAGCCACTAAAACCAGACA
>WEIU01005693.1:504878-516807 GCA_013389925.1 Aegithalos caudatus | reverse complement strand
ATGTCAAATGTCAGCAAATACTTACCAACACATAGGTTAATTTGAATAATGCTCATTGAGTCTGAAGGAAAACAGCTGTGTACTGATTTTTAGATCTACACTAAGTTGAAGCCAACTAGTTAACTGCTACTGAAATTGCTTTCCTTTCTTACACGATAAAATTTTACAAATGCTGTCTAAAAACAAAAGGGAAGCTTGTTTCCTATTTCATCTGCACCCTGAGAATGCAAACATAGGATCGATCATTGTAGGATCAATGGTCAGTATGTAATAGACAAAAACAGTAAAACATACACCTAAAATTCTGATACGCTTAGGAGAGCTTTAAAATATTCAAAATGTTAACATATTTCTTTTATTAATGCACACACAAACATGAAAAATATTGAAGTTACGAGCCTGTCACAAAGGCAGACCAACTTTCAGTTACCCTAATGAGTCATTGACAAAATCTCCATTCCATTACTTCTCATGGAGTTCATGCCATTTGCTAGGAGAAAACAAATGAAAGTCACGCTGTTATATAAGATTAGTTTTATTTACATAATAATCTGCTAATCCAACTTCAACTAAACACAGCATCCTAGAGGGAACACAGATGGATTTAAAGTGAAGATGTTAGAGCATTTTAAAGCAAACAATTAAAAAAAAAAACTTTCAAAGCATTATTTTAATTATACAGAACATCATAAATATTTCAGCTAGAAGTCAACTTACTGATCACCATTTTAAGGCATTCTGGGTTATCCTGAATAAGTGGTTCAGCCTGAACTGTTTTACTTAAGAAGTTCTTTGATATTAGAGGGAATCGGACTTTAGCAAGAATATCAACCATGAACGGCTGGCGATTTGGCTCATCATACTTCAGCCATCTCACTGCTGCATCATAAACCTTAATCAAGAGACAAAGAGAGAAAGGGATAAGGTGTATCACCACATAGAAAGACAAGTAACACAACCTTAATGCTATGAATTGATTCTAATGCCTGCTGGAGGTTAACCTATACTAACATTTTGTTATGTGGGGATCCCATTGCCATTTTTCAAAAAACCCACAAAAAAACCCCTACAACAAAAGGCAACCAAGCCCCAAAAAAAGACAGTGCTCAGAGAAGTAAAACAAATTCACAACCACTGAATAAATCTTAGCTACAATTTCAAAAGTCCACTAATTCTGCTGTGTAACTTTTTCCCCTCCAAATGGAAAACATGAATCTGCAAATCACATTTATGTGGGTAACTGCTGTACCAGGTTAAATCTTATACTCTTCAAGTTCTGTGCCATGACATCAGTAATGCTTTCACAGAAATGAAATAACTTCTACTTGATATAGTCTCCTGAGGTGATGAACCGGTTTTATTACCAAATCATCATCCTGGGTATCCAAATACATTGCTATTGTTGTGTCTTTGGGGACCATTTAAATCAAATTTTTATCTGCGAACTACTGTAAATTTACCAGAGCATCTCCTCTTTTACTCCTCCTCGCAGGAAAAGATAATGGGTTTTCTTAGGGGTGAGGGAAGGCAGAACAGGGAAGATAATCAAGAAATCAGCTCTATTTATAATTGTCTGCTGGGTCAGGAAGAAATGGAAAAAATATCCAGGATTACATGTATATTCTGATACTTCCATGCTGTTCTCAGACACAACAAGCTTATCCAGTACCACAGACTCTGAAGTGGCAGGACAACCTCACTGTAAGCAATAGCACAACCAGTGCCTGTACCTGAAACTGGTCACAGTGATTACTACTGAGTGACTGAGATATAACATGGAAAGACACTTCATGGAAGAATTATTCAGTTGTAACTCTGCAAAATTACCAGGGAATGTGGGAGAGCAAAGAAAACAATAATTAAAGGCTCAATTCCATTGGCCAAGGAAATTTAACAGAATGTCTTGAACAGGAACATTGTATAGGAAAAACAGTACTTAATGCTACCTTCCCTTTTTGCTAAATGTAACTACACTCCACACCAAAATAAAATTTAAGAGTATAATGTCAACTTTCTAGCAGTGCTCCTGAGAAATAAGATTCCTGTAGGACAACTGAAAACTTCTGTAGTTTCTTACTGCACACTACCAGTTTCCTAAAGGAATTTGAATGATGCCATGCTGAATATGTAAAATTTCTATCACTGCTGGCAGGTTAAAGGACACCATCCTACCTTACCAACAAAACTTCAAGAATGTAAATCTTAAGTGTCATTTTGGCTGCAAGCCAAATGACACTTCCAGCTTTGAGAATGTTATCCCATGACCTGAACTTTTCCCAGCACTCAGCAAGAATGCTGAACTGTGACATTATTCATATTTATACCTGTAACAAACCAACTATCATATTCAATCACCTGATATTATCCCCCACTCTTACTAATTCTTATTTTTATATGTTACATCACCATACAGTAAGACAAATAACTAACCCTTAATGCTTCAAATCAACTCTTCTGCCTGTTGAAAGTCAATGTCAATGGAAACTTCACAGTCAGCAGAACATCCATTTCCAAGAGGATGTGCATACTATCTCAGCTACAACATCCCTCTGTTGCACTTCAAAGGCATGAGTCAACTCAGGATGCCATACCCACACAAGCCCAAGTTACCCAATTCAAGCACCAGAACAGCAGAGCTACAAAGGTAGGATTGCAGTTTGTTTTCAACAGCTCTGACTAAGAAGCTACAAGTGCCCAGCAGCTACAAGTACCACTCAACTGCTACAACCAGCCTACAACCACCTGTCTGGGCTGCAGTGTAGACACCTATATGCTTCCTGTTTTCCTGCAGTAGGAAGAACAAGCTGGCAAACAATCATTCAGGGCTGTGCTCTAAGCAGAATCAAGCATTCCAGATGGGATGGCTGTAAATGTAATTTCTACCACAGATTACAAATTTTACTTGAGTGAACTCCAGGCTCCTTTCAGCCACCTCAATTTTTTAATGTCCAGTCCCTAAATAAGGGTGTTCCAGCAATCCACCACTGCCAATGCATGCAGCTTTCAGGGTTTTTTACTCATCTTACTTCCAAGTCCTTCAGTTCCCCAGGCTTGTGTGTATTATGTTTCCAACAGAAAACTCCTCTCTGGAATGGGCTAGGCCATACTCAGCTAGAAATGTGCAACCATTAAAGTGCAGTTTGCTCACCACTACAAAACAAACAATTTAGCTCAAGTACTATTGAATCAGAAGCCCTATAGCTATCTTGACAAAAGAAACTGTTCTGCTTATTCCCTCTGCAACTTCTTTCTTCAACTTTGCTGAAACAACACATCTATAAACCACACTTGAAATGTGAATATTTATTAATATTTGTGACCAAGTTAGGATGAACCTTTTATTCCACAAGTTAGCAAGCACTATGTGTACCACATCCTCCAGGAACATTAGAAGTGAGATATTTGAATACCTGAAGCCAATTCTTGAATAAAAAAGGGTAGTTAAGATGCTTTTAGCTTCTATGAAACAGGAATCTCACCTGGTCTTCTGCCCTCACTGTCAATGTATCTTGGTTCAGGAGGTGTGTCACACGCTTAACGTCAAGCTGAAGAAACTCATCTGTTTTGTAAACCTCAGTGAAATGCTGATGGATGAAGTCATCTGCAGTGGCTTTCAGTTCTGGGCAGTCTAGGCATTCTGCTAGCACACTTATGCCTAGGAAGGAAAATTAAGAAAAATAAACCCCTTCTAAACTTGAACTGCAATTACCTTTAATATATTAAAATAGAATACAACTACTGTAGTTTCAGTGATACTTACAATTCCAGTTTAATATTTATTACCATGCATTTTTTCCCCATTAAAACACATGCTATCATAACTCATCTGCAATTCAAGGCAAGCTAAGACAGGGACAAGCTGCTGATCCCTATCCCTACTGAACAAATTGGAGAGTCAGACCTGCAACACTTGCTGTATTAACTGTCTCTCCAGCACCATTTCCTCACTGCTTCTTTCCCAATTACAAAGAGACAACTGTACCTTAACCAAGTCTGAGCCAAGCCACACTACCAGAACAGCTTGAGAAACTGGATCCACATTTTACAACCTCTCCTGACCTGCTCATGCAGCATCAGTCACCAACCAAGCCCAGTTTCCTTCAAGAGCCATGGTGAGCTGGAACCTTTCTATACATTTAGCACAGTCAGCTGCAGACGAACACAAAGTCCAGCTGATGTTGCTGGGAGGACAGAAGGTTGGCCCATAAACAGCAACAGCAGCTGAGAAGCACCACTGCCAACTTTGCCATTAAAAACCATGTAAGCACAGAGCTTTTCAGCAGCAACTTCTCATCATGCCACCGATGAGATGATGTCTTCCTTCTCACAGAGGAAATGTCCAGTGGGGTAGGAGCAACTCACTAACATATGGGTTGCAATTAGTCTGAGCTGCTTAGAGTAGTAAAATGCAAACTAGAAAGATAAAATCCACATATATCACAACATTTGAAAACTCAAATTAAGCCATGGTTTCTTTCAAATACTTTTTTTAAAATGAACTGTGTACTTGCTTATGAATCTGCAGAAAATATGTTCCAATTTAAAAACAATGCCTTAAGGAAAAAATGTTTTAATCTTTTTGCAATAAATTAGCAACAAAGTATGCAAGTGTTAGAGACCACAATTAATTTTCCATTTAACAGAAGCCACAGGGCAGAATGCTTCAAAGCAAGCCTAAGTGGCATTTTCCTTAGGTAATGCATTTCTTCCAGCAGTTGTTTCGGAGCTGCAGCTGTACTGCACTGAAGTGTCAGTTGAGTCACTGTAATTCAGATGTACTCTGCAAAACATTTCTACTGCTGCTATAAACATCTAATATGACAAATATTACTAGGATAATTACCTAACAATGTAAAAAAACCACTAAAAAGAGTCTCTCTTAAATTTCTGATTATATAAAGTGCACCAAATCTTAAGCATGAAAACATATTTAGTTCTACTTGTTGTTTAACTTTTCTGGAACACTGAGTTTTACATTACAGCTACAGAACATGATATCAAACCTGCCCAGATGACCTTCATTGTTTTGAGTCAAAATTAAGTGTGAGTAAAACCAAAAGTAGTCTAAACTTACTCTGTTTATGCTTGTAAAAGATACACTAGTTTTGTAAGTTACAAGTATATCAAATTCTGTCTGCAAATAGAGTAAACTGAAAACTCCACCTCACTAAACACGTGCAGTTCTCTAACATGGAAATAGCCCCAGTATCCTGCCAAGCCTGATGAGACCTTTCAAAGTTAGTAAACCCTGTGGCAAGGGGCAACAGCTCAGATTCAGAGAAAAATTATTTTTACATGCCTGGATTTAGCCAAAGGTTACTGTTTATCCGCAGACAGACAATATAGCAAAGTTAAAAATAAACAGTAAATGTAAGTCTATTTCTCTTACCAAGACAATTGGAAGCATCAACTTGTTCTTTTAAAAAGTCCACACACATTTTTTTCACAGGTTCAATCTGATACTGGTTTGCTGCATCTAGTAGAGACTGGACATTATTGCTGTTAACTGAGATTCTGCAAAACAGAAGGTGTAAAATTAGCATCACTGAAATGACCTAAGTTGCAACAATAAAAAAAGCAACTTACACAAATTCACATAAATGGCAAAATTACTTCCTTCCTATTTACCCAAGAATCTTTCACATACAGTCTAAAGACACATCCTTCATGACCTTTCCAAACTGCTTTTGTTTGCTCCACTTTACCAGGCAGGGCAAAGAATAACCAGTTCTGGGATCTGAAGAATAAGCCTTTAACAGGTCCTGTGTGGTCCTATACTATTGCTATGAGTTGTGTGATTAACCACTTTCACAAAAGGAAAAAAGAAAACAAACCCAGAACCTTTTCTAATGACCACCTTCAACTTCCAAACAGACATCAGCAAAACCTGTCTAAACTCTCTCAGGACTGGTCTGGCTGATTTGCCCAGAGAGCCTAAGCAGAACAACCAGTCTGGCAGTGCTTCAAGAGAAGTTATGGAGGCCACAGTCTAGGGCTTGGGTATCAGGACAGGCAACCATGTGGCTGGGGTAGGCTGTTGACACAGACTGCCTCTCACCACTGATGGAGTATGCAAAAGATTCCTATCAAAAGAAAGGAGAAAGCCTCCCTAATGAGAGTTAACCCCATTGGATGAAAGGACTGCCATCCATAGGTCTGATTAAAGCTGATTAAGTACTGTTTACAATCCTGGCCATCTGCAAGAGTTCTCTTGGGGGAGGGGTAGGAAGAGAGAAAACCCACAAAGCCCCCCAAATACACGGACAAACTGAGATGGAGGGAAACACTGCTCACAGAAGAGTTATCCACCCTGCCTGTTTTGAGATGAAGGTGTAATATATAAATATAGATATATCCTATCTCACAGCAGAAAAGACACTCAAACCACTGCACTAAATTTGGCAAACATGAAACCATTACACTGATGGCAATGGTTCTGTGCCATAGCTACTATGACCACAAGCAGAGACCTGCTGACATCAATGATAACCCGAATTGCAGAACCATGGGAGGCATCACTTGACTCCAACAGTGAAGTCAAAAGCTTCAAGTGCTTTGAATTGCTTTCTGGAGACAAATACCATTCTCTTTAGTCTGTAGGGCTTCCTACTGGTTAAATTAAAAGGAAGAGAGAAGGACAGAAGGTCTAGTCACATCAGGCTTTAAACAAGGGAAAGAATTTTAATGGTAACAAAACTGATGAAACACAGAAGCTTTATTTTATCATTTAAAGTTGGCGGGCTTCCTAGAAAAGCATGAGCTTTAAACAACAGAACTACCTTGCAGTATAAGCAAACTCCACGAGCTGTTCAATAATGTCAGGCTCTGCATCTTTTAGCTCCACTTCAAAGGACTTTGATTCAATCATATTTGCTGCAAACAGATTAGAAAACAAACTTTTAATCAAGAAGTCACTCTAGTTATTGTATGTTTTGCAAGCAGTAGAAAATAAAGCAATTATACAAAGTGGTAACCTGCTAAAAACTGCTCAGAGTTGATTGCTGTTTTCCCAGGATTGCTAATGCAAGTCAGGAACAGAGGCAGTGGAACAAACAAGATAACTGGTGTGAGTACATCCTTTTATTATCTAAATTATGATATACTGTGTTAAGTAGAAAAAGTCCTAGATGTTGTTGACTGCAGCCAGACTGCCATGCTAGCATTAGCACCGTCAAAAGCCATTTCCACATTCCAGCTGATAACAACGGAGACAGCTCCAAGCTCCCCACATCCAAGCACAGCACCAGGTTTGCCCACAGATGGTTACCACTGGAACGAATGGTTATTTTATTTCCACACAGCTTTGATTTTACAGTCATTTTACACTTCATGGGTGAGGCATACTAAAGATAAGATACTGCATAACTGAATTTTTAAAGAGAGCGTAAACGAAAGAATTACAGAATCAGAGAATTAATGTAATCACATAAAGGCTGGAAAAGATCTCTAAGATCATCCACTCCAGCCAGTAAACCATGTCTCTAACATTTGAAAGCCCAATTTATATGCAGAGGTGCTTGATGGCAGACAAATTCTGTAATGGGACAAAAAAAAAATCCCTATTCTCAGGTTAAGAAAGGGGGGAAAACTCTAATACAGTGTATAGGCCCCTGTTATTAAGACAGCTTATATATGAAGTAACACTTGACTTTATCAAAAGAGAGTTAAAGGGAAAATGAAGGGAGGGGTGAACAGAGATGAATGGAAAAAGGACACAAAATGAGAAGTCTTCACTTACACTTATCCCTCAAATTGATCACTTGCGTAAGATAAACAGGTTGACAGACACAAATATAACAGGATATCATCATGAAAGTTTAAAATGAATCAATTTTCAAAAGACTTACTAGTAAACATCAAGTTAAAAAAATGACTGGCTGAAGCAAGCACAACACGATGAGCTGGGATCTTTCTTTCTTGAACCATAAGAATGACATCACAGAGAGTTTTCTGAATCAGAAGGGGAAAAAAAAGATAAAAATCAGCATTTTTGAAAATATTTCAACAATATTTCTTTTAAAACAGCTTATGGAAATTCATTGCTTTGTAACACACAGAGCTCAGGAGCATTATGTGATAAAGATTTTCAGATAGTCAAAGTTCAGTAGCCTGGAAAACTAGCAAACATCAGTTTACCCATGAATTTGTACAGGATGGTCACAAATAACATGAACTCTGATTAAAGTATCTCCTGTAGCTTTTACATCAGCCTACAATAATATAGGCTCTGCAGCATCTAGTAGGGGCTGCATTTATATTGCACTGCTTTCACCTACCAGTGGCTCTCCTCTACTCTGCTGCTGATTTTCAAAAGAAATTCACAGAACCTCATATCTGAAGACTGCCAATCTATTTCCCAACTGGAGTCAAAGTGATGGATGAGTGTAAAGCATTTGATGCAGCATTTAAAAAAAAAAAAAAAAAAATCAAAAAATACCACTTCTGTGGAAAGGTTTGACTGGTCATACCTGATGAGCAACTAGCTTCCAAACAAAACATAATTTATTTCTCATTTGTTTGCTGTTTATATGTAGGCAGCTAGTGTCTCTCCTACGTGTGAACTGTCATGCTCTAGAAGGAAAAGGGAAAGCAACAGAACTTATAAAGCTGTCAGGAGGGAATTGGGGTAAAAACCTCCATAATTTGAAGAGACTCTGAAATGCTATCTCTTCTAAGAACATACTGAGTGGAATAAATGCATATCATACTACAGTTAATTATAATTATCTATTAAGAAAGAAAAACTGAGCAGCACTGCTTCCTCAAAAAATAGGAGATATTTTTTGACTATTACCTTAAGTTCATGCAACTGCTTTCAAAAAACATCTACATACACCCATCCCAAGGCCAGCCCCAGAAAACAACATTTCTACTGTGGGAAATATATACTTGCTTAGAACTGCAACAGTGTTTCCCACATGGAGACAGTATTATCTAGGGCTGATAATCCACATTTACAATTCCTTTAAACATGCCTGTTTTTATTTTTTTACAGGACACTCAAAGAGACATACTGGACAAAATATAGATAATCATTTCAAAAATATTATCTAAATGGTCAGATGGGGGTGACATACAGCTTTCTTTGTAGTTTTAAGCCACTTAGGATTGAAACAACAACAAAAAAAGAGACCATTCTGGAAAAGTCTCAGAGGAAATCCCTTAAAAGCTGAAATTTCTAACACTTCTGGTTCAAAACAAGCAAGGGAACTAGCAGTATAAGATACTATAAAATCCTACTTGGCCAAGCTCTGCCAAGACTTGCAGCTGTTGCTTGAGCTCCACACTGCATTTCTCAGACACATTAAATGCCTCAGCAGCATTTGAAACACCTCAGATGTTCTAAGGCCCCTCTGGGTGCATTTGCCAACCAAAACAGACCATCATTTTAACTCCTCTCCCTGGGATGTTTCTGGCTGTGACAGTTCCATTTCAACCAATGCTCTTCTGAGGATTTCTGCACTTCTTTCCAGAAGGACCCACTGCTGTCACTGGGCCACCTCCATGGTGCCACAGGTGCCTGGTGGTAACCAAAGGACACACCCAGCTTCTGCAGGGCACTTCACCTTCCAAACAACAGGTTCAGCAACACCTTGCAGCTCCATCCCAGCTACATTCCCAATGACTTCATTCTTGGCTGACCTCCACTGAGCTGCAATGTTGCAACAAATGATTTATGCACATGCTGCCCAATAGCTCTGGAAAATCCACAAAGATGTGGGTCACCAATGCTGGAGACAAGCAACAAGTCCTCCAAGCGCTAAACACACCTGGCCCCAACATCTCACCTGTACTGAGTGCAAGTGTGTCCACAGCTTACTCTAAACTCCCATACTCATGGAGGATTCCTCTTCATCCCAGCTCACACAAAAAGCAGCCTCCTTAAAATGAGCTCCCATTAAGTTCCCATTGGCCCAGATTCCTACAGGATTAAACTAACGAGCTAAATATGTAGAGCTCCATGTGCATCTTGACATTTCCATCACAGGAAATTTTAACTCATATTCAGATTTTGTAGCTACAGCATAGTTCTTGACTTATCAAAATACAAGAGGAAAGGGCTGACTACAAATCCCCTTACAACTTTAGCACAACTAATGAGCTGAAATTGGTTTGTTTTCCTCTGGCTACTGCTGAATTTCCAAATTCGTCCTGTATAATCACACCTTCCCATACTCTCTCAGTAATACTTGAGCTCCTCTTACAAACAACTCCTAAAAGAAGCATGAGTTTCATGAAGTCTGCAAGAACTTCTGTACCAGTCAGCACTGTGTGGGATACGTAAAGCTCACCTGATGAGAAGTTTGCAGGCAAAACTCAGAGCTGAACCTCCCTGGGCATAACAGATTCTGGAATCTGAATCAGAAGTACACACAAACTTCACAGCACTTAATCCTGATGCTCTCCCTCCTTGTTTGGAGTGGCTCACAGCTACAAGAGAGCTGACACTCCACTATACTGCAAGATGAGAGGCACTTACCCAGAACAATGTGGTACCACACACTGGAACAGGGACAAGGGGAAGCACTACGAATTCCTGTGCTGGGGTCTGCATATATATCTACAGTAGGGCAATATATCCTTTACTTACAAGTCATAACAGCATCTGGCATTCCCTTTTAAAAAATGGCAGAGGTATGAACTACACACTGAGGAACCAAGTTATGAATTCAGCCACACCTTGGAATACATTTACACTTTTAGATCAGAAACAAACCTACATAAAAAAATATAGATTACAGGCTTTAAGTCTTAACTCTATCACCTGAAGTCACTGAAAAAAATTACTTTTTCATACGTAAGAGCTTAGTTGTGTGAAATGGTTTATGCAGACAATATAGCTGACTGTTAGTGAGAGAAGAAGAGGGCTGAAATGCTAGAGAAAAGTAGAACCAACACCAATACTTGTGAGGTCAGGACCCAGACTGCTGGTGCAGACAGCATTAAAAGCTGGACTGAGCCTCTGGCAAGACTAACACTGGAGACAAGAATCTAAACCCTAGAAGATACAACACATGACAGTGCCAAGTGTGAAGCCCCTACATGGTCTGGCTTCAGAGTTAGCTTTAACTCCGGCTACACATCACTGTTTTTATTGGTAAACAGAGGAGTCGCCTTTAATACTCATTAAACTATTGACCATGGAAGCTAATCAGCCCAAGAATTCAGTTTCAGGCCGGATGAAGCCACCAAACTCCTACACTGCCACTGGCTTCCTAGTGCGATGGCCACAGGTATTCAAGACAAAAATGCCACCTTTGAAACCAAACAATGGTTCTACTCATCCCTCTCCTCCTGCTGCAGTTTCACGGGGTATTGGTCAGAGAGGAGTTTCTGCTCAAAAATCCAGCATCAGCGCCTTTGCACTGCCCCTCGCCTTCGGTTCGAAAAGGGCTCCGTGAATGCTCTTACCGGAGACACCGGGACATCCATCAGTCACAGCCCCACTCCTGCCCTACCACACGCGAGGCGTTATCAGATAAGGAAAAACAGATCCACGGCGTCTTCTGCCTCCAGCACCCACAAGGAGCCGGCGCAAATGAAATCGGAACTCGCCACGGTCGCTGCGCGGCTCCGGAGACCCCGAGGCACCGGCGGTGCCGGGTCCGGTGGGTTTTTCCCCGCACTCGGGCCCAAGACACGGGAAACCCACGGGACCCTGGGCGCAGGAGCGGGACCTGCCCTCAGGGCAGCGCGGACACCACGGGCTCCCGGCCCCGGCGAGCGCCTCCCGTACCTGCTTGCGCATGGCGTTCATGACGCCCATGAAGGAGGCGAGCAGCTTCGCCTCCTCGCGGGCGGCGAGCTTCTTCTCCGTCTTCTTCTTGCTGCTCTTCTCCGACCCGGGCGCGGCCATGCTCGCCCGCGCTCACCGCCGGCGCGCCGACCCTGCCCGGGTACATGCGCCCGTCGGCTGCCGGGCAGTGAA
>WEIU01005693.1:479932-504723 GCA_013389925.1 Aegithalos caudatus | reverse complement strand
CCGGGGTCGTTCCCGGGACTTGCGATCCCGGTCAGTGACGGGCGCGCCCGGAGCCCCCGGGTGTGGCCGTGCTGCTGGACACCCTGCCGTGCCCCGCCTGCCCAGGAGCGTGGGGCTGCCCTGCCCAGGGGGTGGAGGGGATTCCTCTGCCCCGTGGGTGTGAGCAAAGGAAGGAATGGTTCCTGCAGCTCCCGCTGGAGGGATCTCGTCCCGCCTTAGCGACGTGTGTCCCGGTCTCACGCGGTCTGGCTAAGGAAACAAACGTGATCTAGAAGAAAACCTCTTTGTCCTGCAGCCACCCCTCTTCCAGAAATAATACCAAAATGTTTGGTGTTTTGATTCTCGTTTTTTGAATAGGGTAGCGACAGCCAAAGCAACGTTTTAGTGTGCGTTTGCTTGTTCGTGCATTTGTGTGACGTTCCCAATTTTAATTCCACGGGTAACAAGGCGTTGAACAGCTTAATGCCATGACTTGAAGGGAGAGCGATTCCTGCAGAAATAGCATGAGGCTCCTTATTAATAAAAAGAATGAGCCACTTTGGTTTTGGTATCATGTCCCTTATGGTAAGATTTTAAAACAGGACTTTGCTATTCTATGGTTCTGCCATCTGACAATTAGTACTACATGGAAGCTGTAAGAATTTTAGTGCATTTGACCTTTGCTTCATTGAAATAAACAAAACTGACACAGCCATCACCTAAATTTCCAGATTTTATCATGTAATTGTAAAAAGATGAGAAAACTGGGAATGTACTTTGGCCATTTTCAGATTTCATGGTATAAAGAGTTTACCTATAGAGTTTTAATTTCATCGTGAAGGTAATCATAAGATGCTTCCTTTATCCGTGGGATACACAGAAATAGCTGTGCTGGGAGGATAAATATCTGTCCTGGGTCATGAGTGCACTGCCATGTTCTGGAAGATTAGTTGGCCAGGTTAAGGAGTTCAGCTTGTTGCTCCCAAGGTCGGATCCTTTGCTGACACGAGCTGTGGTGAGGAAAGATATAACCAGAGGTCCACCCCTCCTTTCCCTGGGGAGCTGCTTTTAAGCAGAGAATTTACTGCTGCTTCCTTTTACACTGAGAAACACACTTGAGCAGTTCCAGACCCTGACAGCATTCTGTGTGGTGCCTCCTTTTGTACTGCTTTGGGCCTGGGGTGGGCAGTATTACTGACCTAACGATTGGCATCAGTGTATAGGAGATATCCAGGGAGCTGCTTGTAACACAGGCAGGCAGCTAGCATAATGTCCATATCCAGATCAGGCTCAAATGAGGGGTTGGCCAAATCCGAATTCTGCGAGCAGCTTCAGTGGGATTTGACACTGCAGGTAACCTGTGATGATGATTGGGAACCTCTGTACCCCCTAAAGGACAGCATACCACAAAGCCAGTTTCTTTCATGAAGTTTTCACTACTTCAGATCACAGAACAAGATGGACAGCTTTGAGGGAACAGCAAGGGCCACCTACTCCAAAAGGAATTTTGAGTCGTGAGCAGGGCATGATACCAAGGCAGGTCAGAGCAGTTGCTGTACCAATAAGAAGCTGGCATGCTGTGTGAGAAAGTTCTAGATTTACTTTAAATTTAAATGCTTTCAGGATTAAATGACATTTTATATGAGATAAGATGCTATCCACCTTTTTGATGAAAACCAGATATTGTGTGTACATAGAACCATAGAAAGGTTTTGGTTGGAGAGATATTAAAAATCATTTAGTCCCAACATCTTTCACTAGATCAGATTGATCAGAGCCCCATCCAACCTGGCCTTGAGCACTGCCAGGGTTGGGGCTTGGGCCATCACAATTTCCCTGGGAAACCTGTTTCAATATCTCACCACCATCACAGTAATGAATTTATTCCTAATATCTAGCCTAAATTTCCCCTCTTTCAGTTTCTCTTCACTATTCTTTGTCTTATCACTACAGCTCCTGATGAAGAGTCCCTCTCTGGCTTTCCTGCAAGCTCTGTTCAAGTACTGGGAGGTTGCTATGAGGTCTCCACATAACCTTCTCTTCTCTAGGCTGAACAGCTCCAACTTGCTCAGCCTGACTTCATAGAGGAAGTGCTCCAGTCCTCCTACCAACCTTGTGGCCTCCTCTGGACTTGCTCCAACAGTTCCATGTCCATCTTATATTGGGATACATGTACCTACATGGACTGCTATGTGTAATTAAAGAAATACAAGAACATATTACAATGAAAAACTTCCAAACATACTAGATTTCAAGACCAAGAAATTATCATCTTCAGGGGATGGCAGAAAATACAGGGGCAGTAATCTCAGGGACAGAAATCTCTTACTCAAAATTTTGATGCAAGGATTGAAAAGAAGAGCTAGGTCCTTTTGAATGCTGAGAAATTTAACTAAAATAATTCAAATGAATAGGAAGTTTCTAACAGATTTAATACAAATGAAAGTGTTTTAATGTATCATGTCTCTTTTAAATACATTGATATTCTCAAAGCACTCTACAAACACTAATAGTTTAATGATATTTTATCCCTCAATTCACAAATTGAAGTTCAAATCAAAAATAGAAAAAGATTATCCTCTAATGCTCATGATAGGAAAACCATTGGCCCAACACAAACAATATCATATCCATTGTGGTTTCAAAAACATATCAAATTACATTTTAAGCAATCAACTAATGTTGCTAAACAGACTGGTGCAAGATAGAAAGATATCCTGGAATGTTTAGTAAACATTGTTTAATCTAGTAGTCTCTAAATACTTGTGGTAGAGATCTTTCCATCAAGAAGCTGAATTAATAAACATATTGTGCTGAAATGAGAAGATTAGCAAGTCCTGACTTTGCAGTACAGATCCAGAATGACACAAGGTAACATGTTCAGCTCTTCATGCTAGCCAGGGAATGAAAGTTTGGATATTTACAGCATCCTTTTCTCTTCGGGGTCCATGTGCTTCTTTGGGCAGGAGGAAGGCTGCTCAGTTGCTTTGGCATTAATAATTTGTTATATACTTGTTTATAAATGGTGACAGTCCAGCTGTGCCTTATTTTTTTCTGATTCACAAAGTAAGAGATGTAGAAGTTCTGAATGTGAATATATGAGATATCTCATAATGTCACCAAAATAAGTTCTTTCACCCATTCTGCAGGAGGCCAGTCCACACACAGAGTAAATTTATTTAGTTTTGTGCAGAAAGGGGTGCTGGGTGGGAGAGCCAAAGCCAGCACTACAAAAACTTTTCACTGTTTATACATTTTAGCAAAGAAAGGTGTTAACTAACTTGTTCATTGGATACCAGTTATCTCACTTTTTTATTAATTAGTATTCCTTCTTATATGGTTAAGGATTCCCTCATGCTAATTAGTCTGCAGACCCAGGCTTTCTTTTGATTCCTGGGTTTCTTGGATCAGTGGTCGCAGATTCCCCTGCTGAAATTACCTTTTACACAGTCAGAGCTGATTTCAGCACAGTTGCTGAGTTGGTTTTGTTAGTTTCTTCTTTGTCTTGGGGGTTCTGCCAAATGTCCTGGTGACCTGTAAGTTCTGCATCTTTTGTGCCCATTATCGGTGGTACATCCTTCTCCCATAGGCTTTGTTAACCTCCCCCTAGGTCTGGGATCATTAAAGCATCTCAAGCTCTCAACTTTAACAAGGCAATTAGACAAGTAATTTATCTTTCTAACAGCGCGGACTTTGTGTGGAATCTGCTGCCACGCTATGAATTCATCTTTCATTGTTGCAGTTTTGTGTCTTTTCCCTTGAGCCTGTCACTAGTAACCCATCTCCACATGTCTTTTCTTCATTCAGATGAAGCAGCACTGCTTGCAAGGCCCCTCCTTTCCTTTCCCATTGTCTTGCCTGTAGTGCCTCTGCCTTTTGTGAGCAAAGTGTATGTGTGGGCACAAGTGTATGAGAAGATTGGGAAGATTAGGAGAATTGTGGGTCCTAGTAGGGGCGTGAGTGACAAGGGGAGGGTTGTGCTGGATAGAGAGAACATCTCATATCGACTTGCAGTGCCACTTCTTCCCTGAAAAAAAAAAAAAAAAAAGCTGCCAAGAGAACCCTGCACTCTTCTCACAAAGATCAGGAGGACTCCCTCTTCCCATGCCAAGTCACCTTGCTTGAAAAGCACAGTGATGCTCTCTGAAAGATTTCATTCTATTGTTACACTTAGCAGTACTATGATCTCATTTCTGGCAGTAGCTTTTGTGGCAGGTCAGGTGCCCCCTACTCACCTGGCATGGATTACTGACAGGTACAGGCAGTGCTGCTGTCACGAGCAGAGCCAGCAGTCCAGGTGAAGCAGTGAAATCAGACAGAAACCTGTGAACTGGGATTGGTAACAGGATTTGTTCACTGCATGTTGACTGAAAAGGAGCTGGCATATGTGGCATGAAAGAAGGATTGCCCAGATGAGGCCCAAATTGTGCATTTAGCAGACATTGCTTTAAAAACCAGTTCTCTTGAGTTTGTCATCGATTTGTATTCAGTGGATTAGAGAAATACAAACTAATTTGTCACAGCAGAGAGCAAAAATATCAATAACAAATGCTCAGGCAAGACTTTACTGGATTAGTGGAAAAAGGTCATCAAAGAAAAAAAATAGATGCTTGATTGGGACAGTGTTAAACCAGAGGCTGTCAGCAGGTTTAGCTTTTTGAAGTGAACTGCATGAGGGTCTCAGGTATATTCCTAACACAGTGGCATGATACTTTCCAAATGTAATGTTTCTGATTCTTTTCATTGTAGACAATCCCAGGTGGTTTTTTTTTTTTTTTTTTTTTTTTTTTTTTTTTTTTTTTTTTTTTTTTTTTTTTTTGTTGTTTGTGTGTGNTTTATTTTTTGTTGGTTTGCTTTTTTTGTTTGTTTGGGTTTTTTTGTTTTGTTTTGTTTTGTTTTTCCAAAACAACCTCAGGGCTGTTCTTTGTTTATTCCAGAGCAGTTCTTTTTTCCATCCAGCTACATACAGGAATTTAAACTGTGTTATGCCAGAAGGAGTGCCAGGACAAGTCATAGCATTGATGCTTACAAGAGACATAAACTTCAAGGACAAAATTAGCTTATCACCACATTAGCCAGGGTGTCTTACTGTGTACATTAAGAAGATCAAAGGTTTATTTCCTTGTACTCCCATGAACAATGGGAGAACTTAGACTTCCTGAAATCAATATTTCAGTTTTGACTAGTACATTCTTAACTGCTGATCTTCTCAGGAGCATGGTCTTCCTGGGTGCCAGTGGCCTCTATTGAGCAAGGATGTCTTCTCCCACCAAGCTGTGCCAGAGCACAGGGGGAATTTGGTCTGAACGGTTTCCTTGTGTTTGAAGTATTTCCAGGATACTCTCTCCTCTACAGTTTACAAGAGGTTCTTCTGACTTCTTTCCTTGGAGAATTCTTTTAATGTTTTGAATGGAGGCTTTCTCACTGCATGTTTCTAGAATCCAAGTACCCTTTGCACATGGCTTTTTTTTTTTTTTTTTTAATAAAATTCTTCCTTTTTTTCTTTGTCTCAAATTTTAAACTTGTGCCTTCAGTGCTAATGAAAGGAAGACTCTTGTTCTCTTACCATGATGTGAACTATGGCTTACAATATGCCCTGGCATTCCAGATTTTCTGTTCTCAGAGATGTGCCAATTGCGTTAAAACTTTACAGGCAAAGGGAAGAGAGACTAAAATGGTTTTATACTTTGTTTATTCCTGATGTAAGGTAGGTGTGGGGTTTTTTTCCTTTTTTGCATTAAGGATGAAGGTCCCCTTTGAAAACTTGGACTGTGAAATAATTGACAATTGAAGCTGCAACTTGCGCTTTTCAGTCTGTGTGGCTGCTGTGTAATTTTTACTGCTTGTTCACCCGAACAGTAATGCTTATCTGAAAGCAGCACATTTGTGCCAGGGAGCAGGAAGAGCAGGGCTGCCCCAGGAGGGAGCCAGCTGTGGAGGAGACCCCATCCTGGCACGTGAATGCCTTCTTGGGCAGGGTGTCTTCCCCACATCTGAACAGAGCCAGGGCTGTGACAGGACCTACCGATGACCCAGTGGTCAGCAGAGGAGCTGAGGTGACAAGGAGCTGCAGTGCCTGGGCAGCCAGCAGGAGTCCTTGGCTAGGGTGCTCAGGGCACTGAAGCCTGCCTGAGTGCTCAGGGCTCCAACAGTTTGGATGAAGGAAGTACTTCCAGTGAGACATATTTGGTTTTGAAAGTGTTCCTCCTGCATTCTCCCAAGCTGAATTTAATGCTGTTAAATTGTACTGTTGTTATAATATAACTCCTCTGTACTTCACTGGCCAGGCTGGGGACGTGACTGGCTGTGTTGTCCTGGCAGCCGGGATAGGACGTGCCTTCTGTCAGGCAGCAGTCCTTTTTCATGCCAGCATTTCCATTCCAGATTATTGTGGAATGATTTATCGCCAGAACCAGCCAAAGGCAGTAACTGTGACAAATGAAAACTCTGAAAACAATCTCCTTTCAGGAACAGATAAAGTAAACAAGACACAGAAAGCAGAGGATTCCCTGTATTGCTGTTTGGCTGACCCCAGTCAGTGGGTAATTCTGCCACAGGAGGTGTTACACGAAGTCATTAACATCTCCTGGAAATGAATGTTTCCTGGGCTTTAGTGTCATTTGGAACTAATTCCAGGCCCTTTCCTTCATTTAAATTTTCCGCTCTGAAGAACAATAAATACTTAGGCTGTCTGCAATGCTTTTAATCCAGCCCACTTCTCTGTCCCTTTGTCAAGGGAAAAAAACACCTTAGATGTGTCCTAAAGTCAGTTCAGTAACTAATGTAGCACGGGTTGTACCAGCACGCAGTAGAGCAGCTGAATATGGCAAGCCCATTTGTGAAGTATAAGGATTTGGGGTTGGTTTTGCCATCTGCTGGTAGCACAGACTCCTGCCCTCTGTGACCCACGGGAGCTTGCCAGGGGCTGGGCCTGCAGAGCTGGAACCTGCTGACAAATTTCTGGATACTGCAAAATGGCCTAGACTTCCTTGCCCATGAGAGGGGAAAAGCAAGCAACCCTAGCAAGAGAGATTTTTGTAGCAAGGTCATCATAAGCATAGAAAAAAAAAAAGTGCACAGGGGAATGAATTGAAAAAAAGTAACTTTCTTGATATTATTGCTTTAAGTTCTTGGGCATCAATTTGATGAATACTTGAACATACATTCTTTTTAGTGAGTTTGAAATACCATAACCTTAAAGAGACAACATAAAATAGGATATTGCCTTGTCTTCTACCAGCAAGTTCTGCCCTTCAGCATGTTCTGACAACTGCAGTCCCTGCCAAGAGCTGTGCTCTCCTTTTGAGAACTAGTCTTTTCTTGGGAGAAATCTAGCAGCAAAGATTATTCACACCTAAATAGCCCCTCTTGGTGATGGCTCTCAGTGGTAATAATCCTCTTGCTAAGTAGGCAGTATGTGCTTAAGTGTCTGGACTTGTTTAAGCTCTCAATAGGTTAACCTGCATGCTAGAAACTGGATCAGAGAGTAGTGGAAGTGTTTGTGCAAAAGTCCAAATGGATGGGTAAAACTGCTCTGTTGTGTTACAGAGAACATCAGTCTTTTGACAACAAGGGTTCTACCAGTTCAGAGATTTGTTTTCAAACAAATAATAAACATTATCTGACCTGTCAGTAAAAATCTGTAAATGAACTCTTTGAGTGTGTCTATTTGCAACATAAATTTATAATTTAGTAGGTTTTTTTGTTTGTTTGTTTTTGTTTTTTGTTTGTTTGTTTGTTTTTTTTTTCTTTTCAAGTAGGAACATACAGGACAATGTAGAAACAGTGACACTGGGGACTGGCTTTATCTGAGACTGTCTCTGTGAGCTTTACCCACAGCTAAACTGAGGTACAGAAAAGGAGTGTAACACTAACGGCTCAGTAAAGTTTATGCCATCTCACCTGCCAATGAGGGGTTGCAAAACAGAAAAGCTGATATCAGAAGTTCCAATTCACAACTTTTTACAGATTTCCCAGGGTGAACAAGGGGTATTCCTCAGGCCCTTCTACTTGAGTAACTACTTCTTGTACACAGAGCAAAAAAAGGAGAAGAGAAGATTGCTGTCATATAAGGAAAGCTATTAGCAGGGCACAAATGTAATTTTTTTAATAACAGCAAAAGAGGAAATGACAAAACTGCCTTCATAGTCATGTTGAATTCTACCATCATTTAAATGGCCTCACAGTCTCTATGCCCCAACAACATTTCTATATATTATAAATACAAATATAAATGATATAAATATATATTACATACATGATGGTTCTAAATATATGTTTTTAAACAAATCATATTTTTCCACACCAAATGCTGCGTGGAAGAGGATGCCTTCAAGGAAACAATGCGTGAGTCATCCTCAGGAGACCTACAACGAGGCACCTCCTTTGGAACAAAGCCATGTACATCCATGCAAAATATCCACTTATAAACAGTATTATGTTACTCACATAATTGGCCAACGGCCTTAGAAGCAATCTGTTTTTTTATGACAGTAAGAAATTATGTTGAGTTGTTGATGTTAAAAGCTAGAATAACATCACACAAAGATTAAAATGCCATTTCAGTGATAGTTTATTCTGGTTTATGTTAAGAAGTATTAGCCTGTGATCATTTAAGGCTCATAAAATTTTTACTCCTTGTTAAAAACTTATTTGAATGTCTGAATGTAAAAGATACTTTCTGCAGGTTAATATGGGAGCCTTAGGGCAGATGAAGAACCCATGCGTGGATTTGGCAGGTAAGATAACACTCTCAAACTTGTGTGGATTTTTTTTTTCTGTGTACCTTTCTGTATTATGAAAATACTATTATAAAATAGATTTTCACAAATTTCCACTGATACATGGGCTTATATGCTTGCTGTCTGTCTCAAACCCTTGGCTCTAGTTTTGAGTTCCCCCACTCTGAGAAGTATGGAAGAATTAATGCAAGAAAAGAGCTTTGAGAAGAGATAGAGGGTCTCACAAAATAGAAACAAGGGCACACCTTGCTCAGAAGGAGCAGGGTCTTTTTGTGTGACCTGATACATCAACTGAAGGACTGTGGAATCCATCCCTGCAATCAGCAGGACCCTGTACAGTGGCAACACTTCCTTGTTATTCCTGTTGCTCCATCCTAATGCTGGAATAGGTCCTGTTGGTCTCATTCCTGTGCCATATGGGGCTAACGTAAGAGTGAGTTGAACTTCAGCCACTCTCCTGGGAATTGCCAGGACCCAGGGTGAATAAGGGCTGTAGAAGGAAACCCAGAAAACACTGGTTACTTAGCAAAGTGAAGGCACTATCAGGCAAGTTCTGTCATTTCAGCATTTACCTGAAGAAAATGAAATACCTAGCTCCTCCAACTCTTCCCTCTCCAGTTACTTATCAGGCTGAGGTTTTTGGAGGTTTTCCATAGGACAGAGGTGGGGGACCTTGAGAGCCTGGGAGTAGCCTGGATGCTGAATGATGGCTGGAGTAGGGTTTGTTGGTGTTGATAATGCATGTGCTATTGGGAGAAACTAGCTTTGAGAAATCATCTTTTAATGACACATGTATTTGTCATGTTCATTTAACTGCACATTTGTTTTGTGGGTAGGAAGAAGCTGGTTTTGAAAGAAACAATGGTGATTAAAAGAAGCTGTTCTGCAGTCAGTTGATTCTGGAGTAATCACAAGGGTGACTGGATTGCCATCTTTCATTGAGTTCTCCAGTGACAGTGGTACCTCTGTATTTCCTGACCTATAATATATTTTTTTGCCTTTCCTTTTTAGTGTTCTTCCTCTTGGATTTTCTTGGACCTCTTAATTACCTCTATTCAGCACCTCTACCTGTAATTCTCCCTTCCTTTTGCCTGAACTTTCTCACAGCTTTTGTTCACAACCTCAGAATCCTCTCAAAAGTATGAGCCAAGATTATGCAGTTAGGACATGTTGGACCATGGCACACAGAGCTGAACCCCTGGGGGCTGACAGAGGAGGTGACCAGGAGAGGCTTGAACAACTCACTAGATATGAGGTTACAGGATGCAGTAATCTGTCTGTATCCAAGCCCAGACAGTGCTCATTACATGCTGTGCAGTTGATGTGAATGGTATGGCTGCTTTCAGTAGTGTATTATTCCTTTATAAAATCATCTGAAATTCAAGGAAATTAATGGAAGTCTTTATGAGTATGTAAAAGTCAGTGCCTGTTACACACTGACCTACGATATCTCCCTTATTCAGTCGTGGCAGTGTGTTAGTGTCTCCCTAGTGCTACTGGGATATAATAGGAGCTTTACTGGTTTCTACCGGGCAGTGAGCAGGGCTGTGACACAATCACTGACCCAGTTTTATCTGAAACAAACAACCCTTCTCTCTCCTCCCTGCAAACAATAAGATTGTTAGATCCAAGGCCAAATTGATGTTGTTGTGAACAGCTGCAAATCCACTGACGTCAGCAGAGCTGTATCCACTTAGTAAAACAGACAGTCCAGCTCACGGTGGTTCTTTGGATAAATTTCCAAAGTGTTAAAATTGCATCTATCTATCTATCTAAAATTCTCCTCAGTTTCTCTGTAGATGGATATGTTTTTTCCTGTCTTGTGTAGTGCAGGAGTGGGCTGTCAAGCAGCTGCTCATGTAAGCGATTCTTGCAGCTCTCTATGAAGCAGATTAGAGTCTGGCTGAATGAACACCATTAACAAGCATGAGATTGTAAGAGGAGAAATAAAACTTGTGATTTCAAGAGCTCAATAAACCTGGTATCCCAATGCAAGATCTATGGAGCACATCAGAGAAGTGCAGGTGCTACATGACCAGAAAGAAGCATGATTATAATGTTCAAAGGGCTGCTCAAAATAGTCTTAATTTTACAAGTGGCAGTCACTATGCCTTGATCTTGCCAAATATCTAAAAACATTAGTCCCATCGAGCTTGAGTTACACAAATCTAGAGTGAAGCAGGGAACCAGCACTGCAGAAGTTGGAGCTTCAGAGCAGTCACTGCTGATTGCAAGGACTATTTTTTTCCTGTTTTCTTGAAAAGAAGGGTAACTCCACATGGGAATGGAGAAAGTGCTGGAAGGGCATAATGATCTCTACTGGCTTCAGCACCAACTTCCAGACCAACACTGCTGTGTCAGAATCACAGTGGAGCAAGTTGTTTGACCTTTGGTACAATAAATTACTTCTGGTAGGCTGTGTCTACATTAGATTAGATTGTGCTGATCCTGTTTGTTAATCAGGGCAGATGCACGGGAGTTGCACTTCAGTTCTTCCCACTGAAGTTGCATCTTTCTCAGGAGTTTGTATTCTCACTGTTGAAATAAGTATAAGATAAACAGATAAGTAAACAGGACTTTTCAGGGGAAACAAAAATATAGCTGCTTTTAATTTAGTCAGAATGAGTGTCTGTATGGACATCTGTATAAGTAAACTCTGGAAGTGCAAGAATGCTCACAGTTCTAAACTTCATTTAAGTTATACAGTGAAGTGTTTACAGATTACTAAGGCGGACTTTCGGCAGCTGACATGTGCATGATGCAACATCAGCAACGAGGGTCTATTGATGTTCTTTGTGCAGAGTCACATTTAGGCTGACCTTTGATCCAAGCAGTGTGAATAACAGCGGTTTGGGATGCTTACAATGGGTAATTGGAAAAAAATGAGGGTATGTAATAAAATTATTAGCACTGAGATGCAACGATGTGATGAAAGATACAGATCTGAATCACCGAGGGAAAACAATTCATGGACAGGACAGATTCTGAGTGTCCCTTCTTCATCTTATGTAGCCTGAGGCTGTGGGAAGAGCAAACAAAGAACATGTAATTGTTCCCACACAAGAACAGACAAGCCTACATTGAAAAGATAATGAGTGAAACTAGCAGGATTCAGGGACACGGCATGCAATCTCCAAGGAGAAACAAACTTTAGTCTGAGACCTTGAATATCAAAAGGAGTTGAAAGACTTATAAACCCTTTGAGAAGACACAGGAAGAGAAGATAACCTTTCAAAAGTTCCCTGTGGAGACAAACTGAAGGAGAGAGATTGCGAAGAGAATTTAAATATGTCCAACTGTTGAGAGATGTTAGTTGTTTAGATTAAATAAGTAAGTTTTAAATAGAATGAGTCAATTAGAGTTATAATGTTGAATGATTCTGTATGCTATTTGCTTAGTTTTACTTTCTTAGCATGAGTAACTCGATTTGCTGAAGCCTTAGGCCACAAGCTGTGAACTTTCACTGACTTCTATGCTTTTGGCTGGAATAAATTTGTTTTCTTACTAATTTTCCTAGTAGCTTGTACAGTGTTGTGTTTTGGATCCAGTTGGAGAATAATATTGATAACTGATAACTGATGATTTAGTTGTTGGTTATTAATGTTTTTCCTAGGTCTAGGACTTTTTTAGTTCCCCATGCTCTGCTGTGAGCTGGTGCACAAGCACAAACCAGAAGAGAAAGAGGATACAGCTGGCAGCAGAAGACACTCAGATCAAGCTGACTGCTGCTGTATCACTCTATAAAATTATTTTTTCTTAAAAAATCCAGAGCCTGAGACTCTGTTGCAGGAAACCTAGGGTTGAGACTGAGAGAGAAGGAAACACACCTGAGAATGAATGTGTGTGTGAACAAAGAGTCAAAAGGGATCATCCATTGGCTCTCTGGAGCTGCCCTCTGTAAAGGAACTCCAGTCCTGTCAGTTAAAGTATTGGATCATGTGTGTGCAACTCCTTGAATGCTGTGAGAATGCTCAGGCGTTCTCCTTTAACACAGCTTCCCCAGCCCAGGAGAATAGCAAGCCTGTCAGCTGTACATGTGGACAGTTTCACAGTTTTAGAGATATTTTTATCTTTCATATGTAAGTAATAGACCTGGATTTAAACTGCCCATTCATTACCTCTGTCTTTGACACTGGAGAAAACAGAAGCACAGCCATGTGTGAAGGACTAAGATAGTTGGAACTAGTAGTCTGGAAGTACAGACATGACACCAGCAGGAAGAGGAAGCATCATGATATTTCATCACACACAAAAAAAAATATGGGAGAGTCTTGGGATGTGGGAAGAAACCCCCTCAGACTGGGGTCAGCAGTATTTTTCAAGTATAGCAATGCTAATAAGCAATGTTTCCCCATTAAAAAAAAAAAAAAAAGACTCTATTCTTGCTTTCATGTCTTTTTCCTGTTCCACATCTGTTATTTTACCTTTCGCTGTCTTCTCCTTTTTGATACATATAAGCCTCCTAAGGGTATCATTTTATGAATGAGCCCATTAGATAGTTGCATGTACTAGGAGTTCTTGTAACTATTCCTCCAGCTACGTGGGTGATATCCTTCAAAGAAAATGCACTAGTGTTTCCTACAAGTGTGATTTAACATCATTGCTGGTTATAGTCTGAAAAAGCCATTTGTAAAATCCTTTAGAAGCATCTTCTTATCTTTTTGATAGAGGTATAGTATTTACTATTTTTTTTCAGCTTGTGATTTGTTCCTAAGCTTCCAGGCACTGACAGCACATTCCCAGCCTGCCAACACTAATACCTTTGGCAGTAGATGGCTGCTTTTAGCAGCAGTCATCTGCTGCCAAATTACTTTGCCAATGCACCTCTGCTTTCTAGACAAGTTGAAGTCCAGGACAGGCATACTCAGGAAGTTTGATAAAGGGCACATCAGGATTCCTACCCATTTGCAGACCAAACAACTGCTCAGCACATATCTCCCTTGCTGGCCTGCTGGCTGCAGGAACTGCTTCATCCCAGTTTATCCTGCATTATCTCACATGGCTGTCAGTACCAAGATCTAATTTTGCCATTTGAAGCCTTCGGTGTCTCTTTAACTATTGCCAGGTTTAAGATCCAGGGCCTTGCTCTCAAAGACCATTGTGATACTCACTCTAGTCTCATTTTTTCTCTTCTTGCTTCCACAAAAATGATTCCTTGATACTATTCTTCTGTCCTCAACTCTCACCCTTATTACAGTAAATTTTCTTCATGTGGAAAAAATTTTCTTATTTTGTATGTAGTGATTTTTCTGGAGAATTCATTAATTTCAGATTACCACCTCATCTGCAGGCACCTGTTACTGTTTCTCTTCCTGCACAGGAAAGCAACCGGAGCTCCAGGAGGCAAGCAAGCTCTTTTGTTAATTAAAACCCTCTTTTACAGTGAATCTGTGTTTGTGCAGACTTATTTGCAAGTCTATTTAATCAGGAGGATTTGGGTTATTTATTTGCAAATGTATTTGATCAGGAATAGTTTTGTTTGCTTTGGTTTCATGGCAAAATCTGGCCTGTTTTGTGCTCTTCTTTCCTGGGAAATTCCTCTATAAACTTGCTCAGAAGCAAGAGCCAGAATCCACACAGCCTCTCCATCCCAGACACAGACTGAGCCTGCGGACACCATGTGCTATCACACAGCATTTGCCCCATATCATTATTCTCTGCTCCTGTCCATTGAAAAGGAACAGAACAGAGTCACAAAAGAGCAACAGAATGACTTTGGCACATGCCATGCCTCATGTAGGTGGTAGACATCTGGAGGCTGGGAGGAGGCAGACAAGGTGCAGCCATAGTCTGGCAGTGGAATGGGCTAAAAGGAAAACAAGTGTGTCTTGGTTTAGAAAGACAGGTGTCTGCCAGGGAAAGCTGGAGCTTCCCTTGGAATGGAGAATGTAAACCCCCTCCCTCCAAATTATTGTAATTTTGCAATTAAGGGCTTTCAGGCAAAGATATGGGAGTAGGAATAACAGTTCTTTACTAGGAATATTAAAAATACAAATGTAGTAGTACAAAAAACCAAGCAAGCAAGTAAACAAACAAACAAACAAACAAAAATCCTAGAAACCCTGACAGAGTCAGATTATGACCTGACACCCTGTTGGTCAGGGTGTTGTAAGTAGTCCAAATAAATCCTCCTGGAGTAACAGATGTGGTTCTGTTGGAGTAGAAATGATCCTGTAGAAGGGTCCAGTGGTGATGAGATGGGTCCGGTCCTCCTCTGGGAAATCCAGCGGAAAAACAGGCTGCCCTGGTGTTTCTGAGTCTCAGTTTTTATCTAGGTAGGAACAGTTGGCTCCTCCCATGGGGTGGAGCATCTCACAATGGGATGATGTAATGTTTTCAGTCATGTGGTGAGCCTTAGTGGCCCATTAACAGAAGAGATACCCTGAGGGAGGATGGGTTGTGGAAGAGATAAGGAACATTCCTCCACCTTCTTTTAACAGCTGGGCCATTATCAGAAGGCTAATGGAGTTATGAGGAATGGGTTATACAAGAGATAAAGACAAAAACACCTCCCCAACTGTTTTCAACAGATGGAAAATAGAATACACATTTTTGGTTACATATTGCAACCCAAGACAGTGTGCTTTCCTATGACAATGATATGTAGGAGGCAGGGGAGCAAGACACACACGAGGGTCATGTGGCAACAGCCCCATTTATTGAAACCTCTTTTCCTTACGTAGATGAGAGGGCACGTGCAGTCAATCCTCATTGGCTGAGCCCGTTGCCACCCAGCCAACCAGCCAATAGCAGCCTGACCCCCCAGCGGCCGGGGCCTGCTCTCCAATGGGCCTTCCTGGTTACGTAATTAGGGTAATTATACAATCACTCACATTTCTGTTTAAAATTGGAACTAATTATAACTGTGGGGTCTACAGGCCAGCTGCAGGCCATCACACTTCCCTGCAAAATTTTATTTTGAGAAAACATCTACAGTGGGTAGTAGCTTCATTTAAACAAATCGCAGAAACTGATTTCCAACAAAAGAAGTTAGATCTGATGCTTCAGAAAACACATTTATTCTCAATTCTCCTTTCCAGTTATTGTGAAGACCTATTTGCATCTGCAAATATAATGTGAAAATGTAGAGAGAGTGTACACTATTTTTTCATGCCAACATCTGGTATTTTTATTGTGGAGAAAACTAAAAACCTCATATGTAAAGCACTGCATATATTTTCTTTTCAATTTATACTGTTTTGCATAACTGACTTCCAATATCTCCTTTGTTCTAACAAACCTGTGCTTCAGGTTAGCATATCTTTGGAGTGCCACAACAATACATATTATGGTACAGTTAATGCATATGTGAATCTTTCAAGAGATATTTAACAAGTTTCTTTTCATATAATAATTTAAAATTATCTGGATGGGCCAGTTTTATTTACACATATTAGATGAGGTTTGAATTGTTTCTTCTAATCCTTTTTTCTCGTGTCTCTTGATGGAGTTGCAATTTAAAATATCTAGAACATGCACATTGTCATGTTGCTCTTCACATGTTTCAATACTGCAGGAGTTTTCAGTGAGTGAAATTACACCAACCCTGCTGATATTAGAAGCCTTCACACTTGGACAGCAAAGTCTTGTTCAACCCTATCCCCTCCAGTAGATGTCATCGTGGCAATAGAGAATACTGCTGGGGATACTGGGAATGAGATCTCCTTTACCAAGGCAGGAAGAAAGTTTTGCAGTACTAGACTTCGTTTCTGTCAAAACAAGGTATTCTCTCAACACTTTTAATTTATGGAGAGTTTTCCTGTCTATAATGCTTTGAAAAAAATGTTGACTAATAAAACACCAGACTGTGGTCCATGGCAGTGGTGTCTATATGCTCCGAAGACGGTTGTAAGTATAGATATATATGGGAAAAAAATGCACGTGCAATACTCTGTTGCTTGATTTTTTTTTTTCCACAACTGTACAGTTTCTTGTGTATGACACCCCTTGCTCAAAGCCATCATATCCTTCCTGTTTTACTTCCCCCTCCTTGCCCTAATCCTCTTTAGAAATAATTTCTCCAAAGGAAACCCCAAATCCTCCTATTTCGTTTTTACCACGAGTGAATCTCTCCACATCCGTCAGCACCTCAGCTGCTGGGTGTCCAGTCACTTTTAAGGTTCATAGCTGCCTGAGTGGGTTGTTGAGCAGTGAGTAAATCCACAACCCTGTATTATTACTAGGCATAATTTTAATCTCTTAAACAGAGAACAAATCCCTAGAAAAGCCAAGAGACAAGTCAGTCACTGGCAGTTTTACCTCCACAAGGGTTGCAAGGCTGCAACATACACATCTATATAATTTGAAAAACATATTGAAAACATATTTAATTATTGAAAATATGTTTAGCTATTGTTCAGTAGCTGATCTCACTTTCTCACAAAGGTCATGAAGTTCAGGATTAGGAAAAAAAAATCGAATTTAAAAACAAATATCAAAAATTTCTCCACCTTGGAAGTCCCAACAGTTTGGTTTGAATGTGTGATATGTATTTAGTGAGTGTTGTCCCTTTTTAATTTTAGCCAGTGCTATGTCTGTGTTCTTCATGACAGACTGACAATATGTAAGATGTTGTAAGATAAAATAGAGCACAAGCTGAGCTGAGTGAAGCAAGCTGCTGAGCTGAAATGTGACTTTCTAAAAATCAACAGGGTGCAGCTATATCAAACAATAAGTACATAATTTGAATGTTCTCTTTTGTCTAGATAATAGCCCTATGAATAATAAGTTTTTACTTTTTAAAATGGCAGGCTTTGGGGAAGCAGTTAGCAAGAAAGCAGAGCACTAGTGGCCTGATTAAATTAAGTCTGCTTCTCTTCCTTAGTCCAATCTTTGAGACTGAAACAAGTTTCTGTGACTAACATAAATTCTAGGGGAGAAGGCCAGATAATTAGAACAAATTTGTGACCTCTCAACACTAAGAGGAAAGCAATTCTTATTGGCAAGATTTTTGTCATTGTTCACATTCTTAAAAAAATGTTGGCTGGAATTTTGTCCTTGACCAAGTGGAAAGGCGCTCTGCTGGCAGGAGAACAATGTATTTAATAAAAACAAAACAACTGATGCTTTTGACAGAACAAAAACAGACATCTGTCTGGCTATTCTGAGTAAGCAAAAATAGCAGAAAACTCCCATAAAGTTCTATGAAAATAAATGGGGTAATGAAAGGGTTGCAAATAATATACTTGTTTATAAGTTACCACCTCATCTGGGCACTGTCAAAGAACATGGGAAAAAAATGTCTTTTATCCTCAGGAAATGTAGGATGTTACATTATCAAAGTTAACAAGGAAAGCAAACTGTAAAAAACACAAACCCTACAGTAATATTTTAAGGACTGTGAAGATGCAGCTATTAATTATAAAGGCAGGAGACAAACTTAGCTATAATCTGTCAGAAAAGGTAACAAAGATAACTACCTAGCTCATGTTCACTTTGGATTTTGCTTCAAAGTTGAGATTTTTGTTAGATATATTGTCCTATTTAAAAATACTTACATTCTCATTAACAGTGTTCCCATAATTTTTCTAAAAGCATTTCATAGCACTGTAATTTAATTTCACTTAAGTTTTAAAATATTCAGTTTCTAACTCACTGCTTTGAGAGGAGGGAATAAACATCACCGATAAAAGCCCAGAATCTTGGAAAGGTAATCATAAAGAGACCGTTCTCTGTATCTGTCTTAGAGCAGGGTCAAATATGGCCAAACTCTTCTTGAAAACCTGCGTTGATGGTAATTTCACATTTTTCTCCAGGGAGGTGCAGCTGCAGTGCCATCAGCACAGTTAGAGCAGGCTTATAGGAAATATGGAGACAAACTTTTTACTAAGGCCTGGAGTGAAAGGGCAAAGCATAATGGTTAACAGTAAAAGAGTGTGACTGAGACTAGATACAAGGAAGAAATTTCTTATAATGAGGGTGGTTAAGCCCTGGAACTGATTGCCCAGAGAGGTGGTTGACATACCATCCCTGGAAACATTCAGGGTGAGGTTGGATGGGACTCTGAGCAATCTGATCTAGTTGGAGATGTCCCTGCTCGTTGCAGGGGTGTTGGACAAGATGACCTTTAAAGGTCCCTTCCAATCCAAACTGTTCCATGATTCCATGATTTCCTAATGCCAACCTTCTGTCTCCCTTGCAGCTTAGCTTGCAATTTGTCATCCTATCTGCTTTAAAATAAACATTAATCTCTCTCAGGATTATGAAACTTAATAATGTAATTGAAGCCTTAGCTTTTCCTGGGGGAATTGCTTGAAATGTGAGTCTCTAAGCTAGAGCTGGTTCTTGTACACTGGAAGAGCTACAGCTGAGAGTAGGATGCGACCGCAGCAGTGGAGTTGGGTCAGACCAAAAAGATGCTTCTGTGCAAACACACTGATGCTGTTTTTCAGGGCTGCTTCCACAGTTCTGTGTGGAACCAATCACGGAATATATCCTGAGGAATTCCTAATGCTGGCTGGGTGTCAGGGTGTCCAGGCTGCTTCTCTGGATCAGCAGAGGACACATGAACTTTGTAGGCTTGGTTCTAGCACCCTGGAGCTAGTGGGCTTACATCAGCAGGGAGAGCTGCCTATATAAAAATGCGTGCATGTGTTTCCAGCTCTTGGCCTCCAAAGGCAAAGCTGACAAGCGTGACCCCAGAGCAGGCAGTGAAATGTCAGCTGGTAGCTCTGAGTGCAGCCACAGCCCCTTCACGAGCTCGGCACACGCCGAGAGCGGAGGAAGTGGTGAGGCAGCCGGGCAGCCTCGCACACCCCCGGCATCGCCCCGGCCCCCGCGGGACACGGCGGGACACGGCTGGCCTTGCCCACCGGGAAACCTCCCATGACTGCAAGGTTTCTCACGGAAACAACATGCAGCTCCTGGGCTGGCCGGGGTGTCCGACGGCCCTTGTAAAAACGAGCTGCTAGTTTTCTGTAGTCCAGCAGCAAGACAATAAATACACGCATTCAGAATACTGCCAACGTGCCCAGGCACATAGGGGCGGAAGAGGAATTTTCTGTAGGAGTAACAATTAGCAAGCATCTGAAGAACCATGAAAACTTAAAAATCCTTGAATTTCATTGCAACATTTTTCCTCACGTCTCTCACAGCATCCTCACCGGCCCACCCTGTTCCTCCTTGTGTATACAGCAGGGAGCACCCCCAGGCAGGCACTACGAACAGTTGTGGTTAGGGAGATGAAACCCAGCTCAGCCGTGATAATTAAGATAGCTGTGATACTTTAAGTGAGCTGCTAATACCAAGGCAGAGGTGTTGCGTAGAAGGCCTGTGGGTAGCAGCTTTTCTTTGAGTCCTTTGCTGAGCAGGAAGGACTGCAGTGCTGAGTGCGTGGGCAGTGTGCCACAGGACTCACAGGAGATGCTCCGCTGTAGTGGATCCTTATCTCTTCCTTCTAGCTGCCCCCTCCCAAATACAGCCTCTCCTGCTGTCAATTCTGTCATGAAGCTGCATGTTTGACGCTACTTCTCATAACAGCAATCTCCACGTTGTTCCTCTCTTCCCCTCCCTTACCTTGAGGGCTCATTTCTAAGATTTTGGACCACACAGGCTTTGATGCAATGCTTGTGTCTTTCCACTCAAAGAATTAGTCTTGTGAACTGCCGTGCTTACAGACCTACATAATGCTTTTAACCTGTTTTTTAAGTGTGAGGAAGAAAAAGTAATGGATATCCTAGCTCTTGTGTAGCGAGGATAGTTTATATATTATTTATGTCTATGATGATTTGGTTGCTATGTTTTTAAATATTGCCTTATGTGGTATAGTGGTATAGTAAGAAAAAGCTTTTTCTGTTATCAAATCCTTATAGCATTTCCCCCTTAAAGTTTATAAAAATCAGAATATATTATCTTGTATTTTCAGGTATTGTAAGTATCATCCCTTAGTGCAAAATATTGATGTGGAACATATTGTTTAGATAACTGCCCTTCAACAGCAAGTCAGACACAGTTTTAAATTTGAGTTACATGAATTTAGACTTTTGGAAAGCCTTTGCATAGTACAATAAATTAACTCTTTTGCTTTTAATTCTACGGTAGTGGTTTTGTAATAAATATTTCTTTGCAATATTAGCAAATCAAGCCATACTTGTGCCTGTGTGTAAGCTTTGTCATGAAAAGCAAAGTAAGGAGAACTCCAGGTTGTGAGAAGAACTCTCAGCTAGTAAGAAGTGTAAGGTAAAAGCTATCTTTATTTAGAATATAAAAAACTTACTACAAATTATAAGTAAAGGATACTTCTTTATAGTTCTACACTAATGTATTCTTTTTATTTTTAATTTGAAGTTCTAGTAAAAGGACTTTATTTAACAAATTGACCAACAAAATGCTTATAGAATCCTTCCTTCTTGAACAGTTTCCTTTAAAATGTTTTGCGATAATGGGAAAAATCTGAGATTGTGAGATATTCAGTGTTTCAAAGTCAAACAGATGTTAGCTAGTGATTTTTCACTCTCTGGAAAGATTTGGTAAAGAGCTTTCTGCTAGAGCAATTTTCTGTCAAAATATGGATTTGATAAAGTGTAACATTTCGTAGGAAGATATTGATTTCTTTTATGTTTTCAAGAGAAAGCTATAGAAATATTTTATTTATGGTTGAAACAAGAATATAAAGAAGAGAACCATAAGTCAAAACTGAACATCTGACACTGTCAAAATATCATAGTCAGTTGTTTCAGAGGTCCTAAAATAAAAATTGCAGAATTTGTGGTTTTTCTACAGAAAGTGATGTCATCTTATTTCTATTAGAAAGGAAAATCTGGAATATCTGTTTTTTCTTCCTAGGTCAGCATGATTTTATTACTTTTCTTTCTCCCTGACTTTTTATATGCTTTGGTTATTGAAACTGTTTTCATGAAGAGTGCCAGACCAGGAGTCTCCAGAGCCTTTTGCATTTAATACAAACTCCTGGACCTCTGCTGATTACAAGAACAACTCGATGCTTCCTTGTAGACACAATCAGGGGAGTTAATCAAAGACTCTGTAGGAAAGCAATGTGAATTCTGGGCATCTTTGAAAATCCTAGTTGAATTTCTAATCAAGGGTACTGACTGCTCTTAATTCTGCAGCAAGTGTTGCTCCATCCTAATCAAAACAGAAGGGCTGCTCCACAATGGTGCTTCCATCCATGGAGCAGCAGGTGCTGTTGTGGTCACATCCAGCCTGGCCTAGGCTGGCACTGGGACAGAAGAGCAAGAAATTGTCCTTTCTGGAATTCTGTCTCTCTCCCTAAACATGCCCTTATTGGTGTTTCATAGGCTACAGATTTGGTCTGAGATCAGATGACTGGAAATAACTGCTATTTTTTCCCATGGTCCAGATGCATTATCTTTTAAAAATGGTCTCTGTGTTGAATTGAGCTTTAAGAACATGGTCATATGACAGAGATTAAGGTTGTTAAGTATTTATTTATCAAGGATTTCTATTTTTAAAGAAGCTTACAACTCCATTATATATCTAAATATAAGAACTTGTAATGAATAGGCAGAGATTGAAAATTATGAAGCAGGCAGAAGTTCCAAATTATATTTCTGAGAAATTAGAATGTTTTACAAAATCTGAAAAGATCTTTTTCCTGGAAATACTGTTTGTGAAACAGCAGTGAGCAGTCCTGACTCCTGTGAAAGTGGGACAAAACTTCTGATTCTTCATGGCCCTCCTCTGAGAGGGCTGTTTGAAATGGATTGCTAATGGCAAAAAACCTCTCTCCTAAACATAAGACTAAACTGCAGTAAGTGATGTGTATATCCCTGCACAAAAATATAAACACATTTAAACCAAAATGTATTGCATACTTTTTTGTGTATCTAGAATATTTAAGGATAATGTGCTAAGAATGCCTGAAACACTAAAATAATTTAGGAGTTAAAAAAAAAATCTGTGGAAGTGATATAAGCTGAACTATTTTCTTTTGCTAATGTGACGTGACACTGAAGGACAGTTATCTGCTGCACGAGAATATTTTGCCTGCCTTTTATTTGCAGATGATTCATTACTTTGATAACCATTAAAATTATAACATATTAATAACAGTAAAATTAATAACTAATGATAGCATGATCTCAGTATGTCTATTTGCAATTATCAGGGTCACTTAGTGTGTCACAAGCCACATCAGTAGGCAGTCTCCCTCCTGACACTGGGTCTGACCATGCAGGCTAATAAACTCCTCCTGCACTGCTGTACCTTTGCTTCCTTTGTTTGGTCTTTGGTCCTCTCAGAACTGCAGAACTCAGCAGTAAACCAGCTCAGGGGACAGAATTGTGTTTAAAAATTCTTGGGTTTTTCTACTTGGTTCTCTTCAGACTGAATTGATTTGGCCTTTTTTGTAGCTCTGGGGTCACAAAAACCAGGAGGGTCTTGGGAATAGCTACAGGCAGCAGGTGGGAAAGACACCGTGATGGAAGCTGTGTATGCCTGCAATGCTGTTGGCAGAAATAGTGGTGAGAATGCAGAGAAAGGCAGTCAGGTAAAGAGCTTTGAAAAAAACAAAACTGTTAAGTATTCCAGCTGTGATACAGATGCATATTCTTTCAAAGGTAAAAGTTCATTATCTCCCTTTAAAAGTTCAATTTGGCTGTTCCTAAGATTATGGCATTTAACTGTCTCTCTTCATCTTAGTGAAATAATAAAGCTTTTATAAACCTTTGTTGGAATTAATATCTATCTTTTCAGGAAAACAGACCTATTTTATCCAGTGTCATAGAAACTGATGACAGAATGAATTTAGACCATAACACAGTGGGAGTATTCTAAAGACAAATGGATTAGTAAGACATTTATATTCTAAAAGCAATTTTTATGCATTATGGCTTATATCATAAAAGGTCCTTGAAAATTTTATTTGAAATTTTATTGAAAATATTTTATTGTCAACAAATTAGTATACTATATACCTATGGAAATGAGTGGTACAATAGCACAAGTCTAGAAACAGCTCAGACAGAATGACACTGATGTCCATATGCAGGATGGCCAAGAAAAAAGAAGTGCATTGAACCTGGTATTTTCTCAGGTTCAAGGCTCTAGAGAAGTCAAAAAAATTATGTGTGAACACATTAGTTACCTGTACAGAGTAACTGAGGAAATTAACAAACCATAGAAGACCATGGCTTTTAAATGAGTAATCATATGGGACAGCATTTTGTGACAGTGTTGGTGGTGTTAATTCAGGCTCTGTCATTATACGATATTTGACACAGACCAAATCACAGCCTCCTTACCTTGATTTCACCACGCAGCAATTAGATTACTGATTAACTTAATCTTTATTAATCCAGAGGATTACCAGAAGTGCGTGCTTCTGAAGAACAAAACTTACATCCTGAAAGCATACTTATAAAAAAAACTCTGGTGGTAACAAAAAAGTAAACATAAAAATAGCTATTTGTGGGACATGCGGTTTTATTTCAAAATTTTTCTTCAGAGCAGTCCAAGGATGTCAGTAGAAAAAAAAAACCACAGGGGAAAAACTAATATTTGAAAAGGCCTTCGAGTGCTGTGGAATGAGACTTGCCCACAATTGCTTCACTTGGGAAAGCCTGATAAGAATCCAGTATCTAAATAATTATTAAGACACGCCTGATGCAAATTAAGAGGCTTTCAATTCCGCGTCATTCCCATCAGGGTGCCTGTAAGCATCTCCTGCGGAGCTGTCAGGCGTACCTTTGTTGGGCTGGGGCACTGTCAGACCCGAGCGCCTCCCCCTGCTCCTGCCCCCAGCTCTGTTTTTATTTCCAAGTGACAGGCCGGGGGAATGTGTGATATGGGACAGCGGTAGAACGCACGCAGCTCTGGCGTCGCTCTCCCGAACCCATCCCAAGCGCTGCCGCCCGTTTTGTTCCCAGTGCCCGCTGCCATCCGCGCTCGCCGGGCAGTTTCGGGAGCGGGCGCTGCCCCGGAGAGCGCATCTCCCCGCGGGGCACGACCCTGCCCAGCGCTCCGGACTCCGCTTGCGCTTGTCCCAGGACCACGCTCTCGTCCCAGCAGCGGCGGGGACCCCATTCCTTGTCCGGCTTCCTTGCCCGCCCCCGGGGCGCCCTCACAGCGCGCCCACCGCTCCCGCCCGGCCCC
>WEIU01005693.1:440921-466878 GCA_013389925.1 Aegithalos caudatus | reverse complement strand
TGGCTGTGGGTAGATTTTTCCATGCATGTGTCCAGGTGGGGCTTTTTTCTGTGCATTTGTAAGGTTCATGTACCCAGACCTCAATGCATACTTCCTTCCTATATTGTTTTTGGTAATTCCTCTTTGTTTTGAACCTGTCATCTCCAGTACTGCCTAAAACTTACTATTTATCCTGTTAGAAGATGCTTACCATCTCTTAATTTAGGAATTTGCTTGAGACTAAGTCAGTGATGCTTGGTGCACCATAGCTGTCTTGTTTTCAGCTGAAGATGAAGTTATCAGAGAATATTTGATACCAAGTCTTTGAGCATTGTTTGCAGTTGTATATTTGAATAGAGCATGTGACTGTTACAGATTTAGCACAGTGGGGTGTTTGTTTCTTTGTGGAAGCTTGAAAAATATCAAGAAGTCAGACCTGACCTTTGTGGTTTCTGAAACCTGTCAGAGTGGCTTTTGGAGTCCGCAGTATCATCTGTTTCTTTTCTCAAGAGACTTCAAGTGTTTTGCTGCCCATTGTTGCACTTACAAGTATCTGAACAGAACAGCCTGGCCATATTTAAAATTGTATAGAAAATGAAGAGATCACTGTATCACTAAAATGAATTGTGCATTAACATCAGAAAAATACATTCTCTTCTTTGGCAATTGACTCAAGAATACACTTGCCTGAGTGTTCTTTCCTATTCTGTGGCTCACCAAGGATTGTGTCTTTGTCTCTGAAATGATGAAGAAAAAAGGGTTCAGCAATGTGAATTTTAAGTATAGACTGTAGTCCTTTTAAATGAACTTGATGAATCAAGTAAAGCTGACTAACAGGTGTTTAATATTTCTTGTACCACTTCAAAAGGGAAGAAAAGTTGAGTCCTAATTGGCCCCTCCCTACTTCTGTGTGCAAACTACTATAGAACAGAAGATGAGCATTTACTAGGGGCTTGATCTTTTATTGGTCTGATGCATCCTAATGGAATGCTCGCAACTTTGCTTTGTTCCTGTTCTGGGATGAGCTGACAGATTTGGCTGATGGTTCACAAATAGCTTAACTTTCTGCTCCATGTTTCCCTTAAGCTATTTTTTTTTTTTTTAAAGCAACTAATACAGACTTCCAAGCAGATACTTTACAGATTAGGTAAAGACTCAGTGTATGCTTACTCTCCTCTTCCAGCAATTCCCAGAGGATGAGACTTGAGCAGTTTTTGGCTCCTGGTTTTGTTTTTTCCATCTCTGTGACTTTTCCCTAGCAAATATCTAATACTGTGGTTTCAGAAGAGCAGTTCTGCAGAACTCAAGCATTCATTTTTTATCCAACTCCAGCCTCCTTGTACTTAATCCAGATTTCATTTACACACATGCATTCTGTGGGTGAATTCCACAAACGCTGCATAGCTCCAAAGAGCAAGAAAGCCACCTATTGTGAGAATTTCTTTTTAAAGAAAAAACCTGTGCATATGTCGTCTGTGATTTCATTCAAATACATAATTTGATATTATTATATTAAAGTCTTGTGTGACAGGTATGAAAATCCAAAGCCATTTAAGTAGATGGATGCATTAGTAAGTTTGCCAGAGAATTTGTCTTAATTTGTCTTGGCTGGCTCTCTACCAACTTGGTGCCTAGTAGCTTTTTCTCCCTTCTCTATTAAAAACAGGATATTCAGTAAGTTCCTGATGTATTTGTGCTGTAAAGGGTGTGTAGGGGGGAAATTACCTTTTAGAACCTTTGTAGAAGTCTCTTCTAAATGAGACTTGGTTTTGTCAGATAAATTTCCTTGATATCGTACTCAAGTTGTACTACTCACCTTCAAACAAAACAAAAATTGGTGTCTCCTAAGGAGGGAGACTTACATTATTTTATTAGAATAGAGCAAGATCAATTAACAGCTGCCAGAGGCTGCTTAGGACTCAGGAAATTTTTAATTATTATTTATTATAAATCCTATTTTAGGCTGCTAATCCAAGTTGAGAGTCCTGTGGAAAACACTCTGAAGTGCTTTTAACTCACAAGGCACAAGAATACAGGTCACATTAGCCATATAAATATAGACAATTAGCCATGTGTTAGCTAGACTGCATAAGCTATGCCTGCTTTCATGTGGCAAATATGAAGATTAGGCCAGAAATGCAAGAGTATCACCTAAAGTGGCTTTACTTCATGTGTGAGATAAGCTAAAAATATATGTGTCTAATAAAAACTCAACAGTGCTGAACCACCTGGCTGTTACTGAGCTGCATCACAAGTAGTTTTGTGCTGTTTAAATAATTGAGACTTCTCTTTCCTGTAACAATTTTTGTCAGGACGTCCAAATGATGAAGGAGCATGGGGACATTTGAAGCTGCTCTTCATGTTTAATCCAAGTATTGTTTGATTTGTGGTGACAAAAGTTGTTTTTAAAGAAATTCTCATGCTCCACTCATTTGAAATCTTTGCAGGGACTTTGTAGGAAGAGGCCAAGAAAAAATACTCGTTTAAAGAGAATTACATGCTGATGTACCTTAAAACAAGACTTTTTTTTTTTGGAAAAAAATGTTGTGTAGTGTTTGCTGTGTTATTTGAATTTCCGTTGCAGTTTTGGTATTTATCAAGTACATTCTTAATGCATTTTTACATCTTTTTTTCTCTTTTTTTAGTCCTCAAAGTAGCAGGTATTTATTTTACCCACTTTGTTGCTTTAATTTTGTAGTGACTGGGATAGATCATGCTTACTGTGGCCTATATCTTCAGTTATAGCCACTGAAACAAAGCTGTAATTAAGGCATGCTTTTTTAATCCTCTGGATCTTTTTTTTTTTTCTCTGAAAGCTTAACAGATGCTATAAATTAACCCTTATTTTGGTGCATTTAGTGTTAAAAAACCCATTCTAGAGTTACTTTTTTTAGACTTTTTGTGGGCTTCAGCAAAAAATTGTGTTGTTAACTGAAACTTGTTAATCCTTCTTTTGAAAAAAGTCTTGGGTTTTCCAGCTGTCTAAATTGTTGTGCCAGTCCAACTTGATCTGTTATTTAACTAGGACAAAATGAGGCAATCCTAAGTATAGCAATAAGTTGTCTGCCTGTTTAAATAGATCCCACACAGCTCATATGTGGAATTAAAGCTTTTTTTTCCTTCTGGGGGGACATCAATTGAACACAAATCCTTGTCTTATGGAAAATAATTGTAAATTTAAGAGTTCTTGTTTGTGATACTCAAACATGTATTGCTGTGGTTTAATCAGATGTATGTGGATTTTTTTAAAGCATGAAGGTAATATAAGGACAGTCTCTCTCCTTGTTTCTACTGCCTTAACTCTGAATGGAATGCCTCTGCTACTTTAAAATAAATACGAAAGATCTGATCAACAAGATCTTCGTCCTAGTTCTTTTTCATAGATGTAATTTCAAAAGTTCATTCTTTTGAAAAAAAAAAAAAAAGAAAAAAAAAAGAAAAAAAAAAGAGTCATCTTTAAATACTTAGTCATAAAATTAGTCATAAGAACTTGAAGTGTTGTTCCAATGGATAATGCCAGCCAAGGATGCTCTCAGTGTTTTTATTGGTCAAATGAAACCTCTGTTCTCTGGGAACCTTTAATCTGAAAATAATTCTTGATGGATCACTAGAGAAGGGTGAGAAAAAATTAATCTTTTGCATAAATGTGGTATCAATTATGGACTTGGTGTATTCAGGACTCCTCTTAACTCTTAAATAATGGCATTTTTGCTTTGAGCAATCAATATTGGGACAGGTATTTGTGCTATTAATGGGGCTCAGTAGGAAGTGGTTACTATTGTTGGCTCTGCTGAAGCATAAGATGCTGCAAAAACCTTTGTCCACCTTCATAGGAATGAAAGTAGGGCTAGTAGCTTGTGGGATTCTGTAAGAACTGGCAAGGTGGTTGCCTCATAATTGTAGCAGGACTAGTGTTTGTTAGTGCATGGAATTATCCTTAAAAGCCTCACTTCACAGCAGGGTCCAAAAGACAACCTATGCTGAACATTCAGAGGCTGTTCCTCTGTATTTTCATTGTTCCACCTTCAGAGACTGTCAGTGCTGCCCAGAAAGACTTGGTATTTAGCTAAATTAATATTCTTCATGGCAGTCCTTCCCATTTATGTGTTGATACAGAATGACAGCATTGATGAGGTTTAAATGGATCTTTGCTGATCATGAAGTCCAACCTCCTTTGCTCAAAGTAGTGAAAACTGAAACAGGTGTCTGGCTGCTCAAGATCTCACCAAACTGGGTTTTCAGTGTCTCCACGGATAGAGACTCTTCAGCCACTCGGGCACTTGAGGCAATTTTCTGTGCTCTGAGGTCCAGGGTTCCTGGGGGCTGCTCTTGCTGCTAACAACAGAAACAAAGGTGACTGTGAGTACCTTGGCCTTTTCTGTATCTTCTCTCAGCAGATCCCTCGCTAATTCAGTCATGGAGCCCTGGTTTTCCTGTTGCTGCTGCTGCTATTTTTGCAAAAGCCCATGAAACGTTCTAGAACATTCTTCATCCTCCTCCTTGCTTTGAGCTTTTGTACTGGGATCCTGTGATCTACTTTGTCATGGTCATTGCAACTGTGTGTGCCCTGACCTTGACGTTACTAGCCAGTTTTCCCATGTTTGTAATTAGGATGTTTAGCAGAGGGCCTGCCTTTGGCTCCTGAGACAGTCCCGTTTCAGGAAGCGATAACCAATGCACTTGTTCCCTCTTCTGTTTCCTCTCCAAGAGATCACAGAGGGTAGCTCATGCTCTGTGTGAGGACCAGGTGCCTGTAATGGGAAGCTTCTTCTGTTGTGTATGAAGAGCTTCCTGTGTTTTGTCTTGCTCAGGTGATGAGCAATAAACACCTGCCGTAATGTCACCCGTGTTGTTCTGCCCTCCCATCTGTGCCCATAAGCTGACAGCTGTCTCATCGTCCCCTCTGAGCTCCATGTGTCCCTGCTCTCCCTAATAAAGGACAGCTTTCCTCCCCCACAATCCTTCAGAGCCCATATCCAGCCATGGCAGTGGTCTGGTCTCCAAAAATTAAATGCTTACACTCCCTTGCCCCTTCCCTGTTGTCCTTTCATCCTTCAACTCCACAGGCTTTTGTAAGCTTTGTGCAGGCTTGTGTGTCTTTTTGTGAGAGGACATTGCCACAGCTGGTTCTCCATGATTTCACCTGTCACTGTCTATTATTTAATGGTCATGCAAGTGAGGAGAAGGGGCACAGAAGTCTCTGGATGCCTTATGTTATTATTGTGTATTAAAATGATTCTGAAAATAAAACTGCTGGACAGCGTGTGCGATTTTATTCCTTTTGCCATTCATGTCTGAATAGTAATTTCCTCACAACCTTGTCTGTGCATTGAAATATCTTGGTCACTACTTAAAGCCTTATTTAAGTTTGGGCTTTCCCCTTGCTTTGGAGGGTTAGAGTGAGTTCTTGCTATTATCATAGCTGGTTCTTCTCCCTTTAGGCTTCTTAAAATATACTGTGTATGGTCTGTATATGCTCCACTACAGTCTGGATTTCAGAACAAAATATTTGTGTTTGTGTTATAAAAGGCAGTTCTTACCTCCCATATGTTCCTTGCTTGTCGTTTACGGACAGTCCCATACTTGGATATCAGTACTTCAAAACTGATTTTAAACTGGCAAAGTAAAACTTGATGGGATATCTCTCACAACTGAACATTTCACGAACACAGTGTTAATTTTCTCCTCAGATGAGGATTTAATTTAGTCAGTGATTGAAATCCATGGGCACAATTTGGGTAAGCTAACAGCATGCTCTTTTAACTTCTAGTAGTTTTGTATCTTATTGATATATCGGTCTTTTTTGTCAGGGTAAGCTGCTCCAAGGGACAGTTGTTTTTAAGTGGTTTCTCAAAATAGAAGAGAAATCAGGAATTAATTTCAGAAGCCACTCTGCATCTCCTGTGTTCGAGTCCTGGTGCTGATGACCTGTGTGTGTCTGAGGTTGGGCAGAGTGTCGGGCTGGGGACTCAGTCTTGGGCTCCATGCTGAGGCAGCAGGCTCATTGTCTTGCAGTTGCCATGGTGGGGGAGGACTGAAAGGTTTTCCATCCGCCTTTATTTCACTGACCTTTTCCAAGCTAGCTGTTGACTTGGAAAAACCTAAATAGTAGTTTCTCTTCAGTGAGTCCATACAGTTTCCTCTTGAGTTTTGTAAGCTGAAAAATAAATTGAAATAGAGGAGGTAATATTTTCTGTTTTCAGAATGGCATTTCTGCAAATCTTTGACTTACTTCCCACGCAATACATAGTTGGAATTTATTAAGCTGCTGTATGTGAAGACTCCTGTGTTTAATGCTTCCAGCAGCGTGCATAAGTGAGGTACAATAAAAGTTCAAAGTAATGTCAGCATGCAAAATGTTCACAAGTAAAAGCATGATAAGATTCTTTAAATATTCCCAGAGACTTAATTTTCATCATCTGCTTAATGCAGCGACTGGAGTATTCACAAACTGTGTTTCCTTATTCTTTCAGGCTGAAGGTTTTGAAGCAGATGTTGGAAGATGTTAGCTGTGGATACTGGGGTTGTGGAGGAGTGGTTATCAGAGTTCAAGGTACTGCACTCTGATATTTAGCCAGAAGTGTTTGAATCACCGTTGGTAAAGTATGCAAAAGTGCTTGCATCCTTTAGAGAATGAAAGATAGTAACCTTGGGTTTTGCTGAGATCATGTGATAAATACAAATTTGCTGAAAGGATTTTTTTCCTTGCCTCTTTGGGTGACATACTTCCTGACAGAGAGCAGTGAAAATATGTATAATGGATGAATGATTTTATTGGTTCGAGTGCCAGACATGACTGTAGGTCTTGCTCCTGGTCTGCTTAGATACACTGGAAATACATTTTCCTGCCAGTAGAGTGGAGTCCTTTGAAGGAATGGAGATAAGAATTACTGTGAGACTTATGTATATTTAAATGTATATCTTCTAAAGGGTTGTTAAAAAAACAATATTTTTACTTCAGTACTGGCAGAAAACATGTTTAGCGTTAGAGAAGAGCTGGAATTTGTATCAACTGGAATTCGTGTTTTTCCAGAGTAATACTGTATCTGGTAATAATGTTCAGTACCTGTGTACAGTTAGTCTTGAGAACTCCTTGAAGTATGGATCAGAAAACGGTCAAAGTTTTACAGCACTGACATCTCACAGTGAATTTTCAGTGGCGGTTGCAGTTTTGTAACTTGTTTTTTATCAATTTCCCATCCACTGTTGTTAAGTTCTGTGTGAAATTGCAAAATGATAGAGTGGAGTGTGTTCTGGCAACTGTCTGAAAATGTGAGGATTTATTTGTGAAACAAGATTTAGTTTATAGTAAACTCTGGTAAATAGTGACTTGTAATGGAAAATTGTTGTTGAAGTAGCTCTTATATTTTAATGATGGAAATTGCTTCTAATATTTTTATTTCAGACACTGCCAGAAACATCCATATCCAGCTATGCTACCAGCTTGAAAGATAAGACTGCTTTGATTTCATCTCTTTACAAAATAATTCAGGAGCCACAGAGTGAAGTGAGTATTTTAGATCTCTCACCCAAAATGTGTGACATAATACTGGCAGAATGAAACTAAGACCTTGCATGCTACTCAATTGATGAAAAGTCCCCTTCAAAAAGTTTTTTCTTAGTAATGAGACAGGAAAAAAAAAGAAGTTTTGTAACCTACTGATCATAGCTAAGCTTACAGGTCACATTCATGGACTTCAGGACTTGGATGTAGAATTGAGGAATGCATTAAGGAACTGAAAAGATGTTTGTGTCTGACAGAATTCTTTCTGTAATTATCACTTGAGTGTGGCTCTCTTGGTATCAGAAGCTTGTCCATTACAATGCAAGAGAACAAAGTCAGATAGGTTAGACATTCTTTTTAAATCATTGCTTCAGTTGTAGGTTTTTTGTTGTTTTAAATGCATACAATATAAAGGCATGGTTTTCTACAGTGGATGTACTCTTACTGAAATGAGGGCAAAATATGAAAAAAATTTTGGGAAGGGGGACAGGTTTCTCAGTACCTGTGCTAAGAAGGTTCTGTAACCCATGACTGCCCTCGTTTTAAAATGTCCAGGTATGTTCAGAACATCCTGATCTGGGTTTGTGCTGTTAACTGCTTTCTACCATCCAGAAATCCTTTTGTGCATTATTTTAAGATTGCACCAAATCCTTAATTCTTCTGAAAAGACCCAGAAATAAGGCATCTTCCCAAAGTTTTGAGATCATGTCAGTACTATAGGTCAGAGGATAAAATACTTTCAGTATGTAGGCTTTTAGAGAGAATGCTGATAGTGAAACTCCCAGGTTGTCCAGCAAAGAACAAATGTAATTTTAATTTGCTGCTCAGAAAGTCATTCTGAGTCATTCCAACTACTGAGTCAAGCCTGTCTGGTCTTCAGAATTTGTATCAAAATGTAAATTAATTTGATGAGTCTCTCTGTTGGTAGCCTAATTAATACTTTCATATGTTCTTTGATTTCTTACTACTTCTGACTATCACTAGGTTTCTCAGGGGCCTTAGTTAGCAGGGTGCTGCTGCAACTTCTTCTTGAAAAGGTTGTTGGGATAATTCCAGGGGCAAGGTGTTGAAGATTTCCCCATTAGTGAGACTTGGAATTGAAATGAAAAGCTAGTGCTGACATTGAGTGTTGTGCTGCCTTGAGAAAAAGTCCTGAAATCTTTTTTGGACTGTTCTCCAAGTAGCAGTCTCTTTGTGGAAGGGCGTGCTTGGAGTTTTCCACATTGTGAAAATACAAACCAGCAGTTAAAAAGAAAAGTAATGTCTTCTAACTGCTATTTGAGATCTGCTAGCTGCATTGTGTAATGTCATCTTGTACTGTGGAGGGTATGTGCTGTCTTCTCTTATCTCATGGGTGTAATTTAAAGGGGAAGAATTAATGCATGAACACTACAAATACCACTGAGTTTAAAAATGGACAGACAACCCATCTGTACACCTTTGAATATATGTACTTATAATAATTATCAGTACTGTACAATTGTGATTAATCTTGTTTTTCAGGATGGATGTGGAGTTTTTTAAAGCATTTGAAAAGTAATCATGTGTATTTGCGTCTGTAACTGCATCTCCCTGCTGGTTCATGCTTGCTTTTCATATGGGTTGTTTTGGTTTGCTTTTCCAAAAAATTAATTAGCCATTTGTAAGATAAATGAACTACTTGTTTAACATTCACTTCATAGTAGCTGTGTTAGTAAAGACTTTGTTAGCTACTTTTGAGGTTCCTGGGCCACTGCTAGGTGAAAAATGTAGTTCAATGAAAGGAGAGTCTGGAAGAGGTGAAGATTCAAAGGACTTATAATTCATTGAATGGTAAAAAAATAATTAAATAAATATTTATTTTTTCAAAGATTGAATGTTTTTTTGCTTTTTACTTAAAACACTCATGCTGTCTTTTTAGATAGGAGCCAAGCAGGCATTTGCATTAGGAAATAGCAAGTGTTTGGAGTGTCTAACACACTTGGGTGCAGCTTAAAAGGAAGAGGGATGAAATTGCTTGGATGTTCTTGTGTTCCAGCATTAAAAAAATGTCTCAGTCTAGTTCTTTTAGAACTGTTTGGTTCAAAATGGTATCTTGAAACAGCAACAGTAATTAGTGCGTTTTGATATTAGGTTGTAGCATGTGGTGGCATTTTGAGGAAGAAAATCTGGTTTTGTACTGATTATGCATTTAAATGTGCTGATACAAAGCTGTCTCAAGTGAGATAATGATGTAAACATGGATACCTGTCACAGCTACTTTTGTGTCTTTTAAAGTTCAAGCACATCATTCAGAACTGATACTGCATTACAGGAAGGATGTAAATTGTGTGAAAAATGTAAGTTGAAGATGAAACACAATTTTGCTGGTTAAGTTTTCTAGAAGGGTCTTTGCTCTACTGCTCGTAAAACTGATGGCTAGTTTAGCTTGGTGTGGCTTTTGTGACTTTACTGTAGATTTTTCAGAGATATTTTTCCAAAGTGAAGCTATATCTCTCAGAAGCTAAAAGTTTCTCTTTTTTAGAATGGATCAGATTGTCCTAGATTACTTCTTAAAAAAGAACTCAAATCCGCTAAGATCTTTCGGTTTCAGAAGTAACTTTGGATGGTAAAAAATGTGGGCTTGACTTTTTTTCAAATTCAGGAAGAAAAGCTTAGGAAAGCAAGCAGGTATTTTTCCAGCGTGGTCTCCCTGGTGATTTTTCCTCCTTTACTTCAATAAAGGGATGAATATAGACTTGGCTTTCTTATTTTTCTGAAACTCACTCTACTGAAGCTAAAGTTGTGATCTAGACAAATAGCAGAACTGAATTTAGTAGTTCAGCTGGCTTTGAAAGTGCCTGCTCTTTCTAACAGTATTTTCTAATTGGAGAAAATTAGGAAATCTCTTCATTTCCATACATTGACATGTGGTGGTTAACACAGTGTTTCATCTGTATATCAGAGGTAGGTGGTAGCAGAAGGCGGCACTTTAAATCCAGGACCACAGTGCAGGCTGATAGCTTCATTGTTTTAAACTCTTTTTTTAACATGATCTAGCTCAGTGTATTACTTTCAGTTCAGTGTTTTACATCCATTTGTATCAGCTTAACAAATTTGATTCTAAAATTATTCTTGGGGCTTCCCATTTCTGTCTCAAATGTATAAATACATTGAAGCTTGTAGAAGATTTTAATGCGAGTGGGAAAATAAGCTAATTCTATTGTGTACTAAGTTTTTGTAACTTGGAATTTGAGTGTTACACGGCTCTTCTCACTAGGTGGGTAAAACTTCTAGCTTCATTTTCTGTGTGCTGTTGGGGTTGTAGAATAACAAGACCTTTTGTTCAGGTGCTTTGAATGTTAGAGATATTGAGAGGTATGAGGTACGTGATAAGTATCCTCTATTTTTTTGCTTTGAGGCTGGAGGAAGTGAGCCAAAAATGAGACAAAGCAGCCATTGGATTTTTTTTTTTTTTTTTTTAATTCACATAGGATGAATGGCTCTACTTTTATCATCCAAAAATATGTTACAGGCTTGAAAGTGTATAAGGTGACTTGAGCAGTTATTATATCAGTCATGCCCTAATAACTAAAATGTCATTTTTATCCGTTTACAGTTTTGGATAAAGGATTGATCTGGACAAAGTTGCAGATTTATGTAATGTTTTATTCATTCATGATTGTACCTTGTATTTCAGCTTCTGGAGCCAGTTTGCCATCAGCTCTTTGAGTTCTATCGCAGTGGTGAGGAGCAATTGCTGCGGTTTACTCTGCAGTTTCTGCCAGAATTGATGTGGTGCTACCTTGCTGTCTCAGCCAGCAGAGATTTGCAGAGCAGTGGATGCATAGAGGCTCTTCTCCTAGGAGTTTATAACTTGGTTTGTATTTCAACATTTTGTTTTAGAATTGAAATTACTATTTCAGTTTCAACTTTTCAAATTGGTGTCTGTCAGAAATCTACAACATGAACTATCATTCTTCGGTCAATATTTTCTCTGCTCTTTCTGTGTTTCTTGTGTTTTTTTTTCTACTACTACTTATTTCTTGTGATTAAACTCACATTCTGCTTGAGAACTTTTCAAGGCACTGCTTTTGAAATTGTTGCCCATATTTTCTGGGGTATTTTTGACTATCTGGACTAAAACCACAAAAAAAAAAACCCTTTCAACTAACACTTGACTGGTGAACAGCTTGCTTAACTTTGAAAAATTAAAGGCGTCCATTTCAAAATAAGCTTGATATTTTAAAAATACCTTTTATGAAAATATCCTGTTTCTTGCTGAATCTATGCTTTGAAGAAGAGAATTAATAAGGAACCCTTAAAAGCACCATATTTTAGTCTTTTTATGGCTATTCTAAATTAATGTCTGTTGGGATTCTTGTCTGTGTAGTTTGTTCTAGTTGTTTTAGGAAGGCTTCTTGTGAAGTGAAATAGTGATGAATTTCAAGTCTCTTCATTGTGAAAATCTGGAGAAGGCAGCTGCTATCTGTCTCCTAGAAATAATCACAGGTGTCTTCACCAAGCAAGTGAAGATGTCTTTTTTACCCAGGAGTCTAGTTTAAAAGACCTGAGCCCTGAGTGTTCCACTCCTCTTGAGGCAGGGTACAGGCTTCCTGCCTTTTCTGTATGCTTGGTAGTATCTGACAAGAAGAACATTCCTGAAAAGTATTTGGTCTTATCTTACACCTTAAGGCAATTCATTCCTTTATATCCATGATGAGGTAATTTAAAGAGGTTCATGGAGGTGGCTGTAATCACTTGTTTTTCTCCCAGAAGAGATTACATTTATAGTTAAGCTTGAAACCAGTCTGGTAACATCCTCTCTTAGCTGTGAACAGTTTCCTTCTCAATTAGTAACTTGGCTTTCCATCTCCAGCTGCCTGGGGTCATAAAAATTTCACAGCAAGCTTCTCTAGGAAGTTGTAGATCAGCATGACTTTTGGGAACGTTTTTCCCCCATTTTGCTTTAAGACATAAGGAATGCTTATGGTAAAACAGTGCCACAGTACTCATGCTGATTTCTTCCTGCTGGTGTTGCATAAAATTTATAACTGAAACAATCAAGATGGTATTGTTCTTTAGTATACAGGTTGAAAAGGTAGTAGGTGACCTGCTTAGATACTTATTTTCCTCTTTAACCAACTACTTTATGTTTTCAAAACCAAGAAGAAATACAAAGCCTAATATGAGTAGTAATTCCCATGTAAATATGCAGTGGACTCTTGGGAACTTAACATGTTCAGTAGGAGTCCTGCAGCTTCTTACTGAAGGAAAGTGAAAAATGAAAAATATTGCTCAGAATAGTTTTAAATTTGCTACATTGTGAGGGGTGTGGAATTATTGTGGCTGAACTTTGAGATCATTGACTGGTTTGTTCTACCTTCAGCTAAAGGATGTACAGTGGTAGTGCATGCAGTTGAATTTTTTTGCTTTCCTAGCTGCAGTAATATGGGCTTTTTTAATACACTTCAGATCTTGAAATGTACTTCTGAAACTTAATTACAAATCTGATTATAATGAAGAAAACAAGTATTAATATTTTTAGAATTTAGAAGTTTGGAGGTAGCCATTTTCTTTCCCTTTCTCCTATATATTGAGGAACGTTTTCCATATTGATGCAGGAACAATATTAAAAAATAAAGTACCAATTGTTTATGTGTGGAGTGGAAGAGCTGTGCAGCTCCTCAGAAGGAGCAGCTCTGTGTACCCTTTTGATCCTCTTCAGTCTTCCTTGACCGCTTCATATTTTATTTTAAAACAGGATTTTTAATAATTACTATATGAAGTTAGACCTTCAGCCTTCCAATGCATGGGTGTTAGGAGACACTGAAACTTCTCTCTAATTATTATTTCTGGATATATGAAATCAGCTGCTGAAATTTAGAGAAGAGGAAAGTAAAACCTAGTGTATGGTGTTTGTTTTGGATCTTTAAAAGTTTGTGTTTTTTTTTTAATTTGAAATACTCCAGTGCTCTTCTGTGGTACAAAACCACATCTTGTTTTGCCTTACCCATTAGTCTTCTGTTAACTCACAGGAGCAAGAAGTCTGCCAGCTACTGCTGTGGTGGTATCTCTCAGGAAAGTAGCTTCTCTAAAGCTTTGCATCCATGCTTCTTTTCATTCCATAGAGAATTAAATGGGCCTTTTGCAAATGCTGTGGTCTGCTGCTGTTAAACCATATGAGGTTGCAGTCATTCCAGAGCTGTAATATTTCCAAAACAAATTACTTGTAGAGTGATTTCTTGATGGTTAATAGTTTTCAGAACAGAATTATTGATCGTTAAGCTTCACAATTAGCAAATAGTGTATAATTAAAAAAGGAGATAATGCTGTTTTAAACATGTTGCTTCTTGTTAGTGTTTTTAAGTTGGATTATGTATGCAAATGGATATGCCCTTGGCTAAGTTATTTAAAGAGTTTTCATAAACAAACAAAACATGCTGTGAGAGAAAGCAAATAGATAAGTTCTAGCTTGCACCTTGGATTGTTATAGTATCCCTATCATAAATAGTATATAGTCCCTATAATAAATAGTATTTAACATTTTAGCACGTCAGTTTTCTGAGTACAGTGTAACCATTGAGATCTTCTGTCTTTTTCAGGAGATAGTTGACAAAGAGGGACATAGCAAAGTGCTGAGTTTCACAATTCCATCTTTGTCCAAACCTTCGGTCTATCATGAAGTAAGTGACACCTACAAAGTGAAATTCCTGATTGAGAAGGGCATTATGCTTTGGGGGCCTATTTTTTAAAAGCAAATGTAGTTTTAACATGTTATGTGATGACATAGGAACCTACTTCTGAGATTTCTGCATACTGCTAGCTGGTGTCTGAGGCCTTGTCAAAGTGGAATAGTCATAACTGCATAATACCCATACAGCAACTGTCTTTTCTTTTTTTTCTGAAGCCATATACCTTATCTGATGTAAAATGAACAGATAACATCTAAACAGTCAGATAACCTTAAGCCTGTTGAAAATTTATATATAAATATGATGATGCTTATTGTTGTCTATTTTCACTTGCATTATAGCAGGATTTGAGTGGATGTGCTCTGAATGACCCTTTTTTCCTTTAGCCTTCCAGCATTGGCTCTATGGCTCTCACTGAAGGGGCTTTGTCACAGCATGGTTTGTCCAGGGTTGTGTACAGTGGACCTCATCCTCAGAGGGAGATGCTGACAGCCCAGAACAGGTGAAATCGTATCATGGGATTTTGCTTTAGAGTCCATAATGGATCTGAGCTTCTAATTTTTAGTATAATTGCAGACTGAAGGATGATAGGTGTATATTGTGTTTTGTCATTTGTCATTTTGCTTTTTTGTTTCTAAACACATGTAAATGTAGATGCAGAAAGATCAGCAGGGCATGTTACTTACATGTAGAGGAAAAGCTTACTCAGTTGTTGATTGTATTGAAATACAATGCCAGGTCTGTTCAGATAACTCTTAAAAATGTCCCTGTAAATTTGTTTTCTTTTAAAAAATAAAGTTGGTAATGGAATTCCAATGTTTTTGTCCAATCCCAGGTTTGAAGTGCTGACTTTCCTTCTGCTCTGTTACAATGCTGCCTTAAGCTACATGCCTGCAATGTCTCTTCAGTCATTGTGTCAAATTTGTTCAAGGTAATTTCTGTGGGTTGTTTACTCTTAAAATGGCATTTCCAGCTTGAAAAGCAGTCAGTTTGGACTTTTTTTATAAAAACAAGCTTTGAGTTCCCAAAGGCCGCTTTTAAACTTGACTTCTCATAGGTCAAGTCTCATAGGCTTACAGCTGCATTATTTGCTTTTAAAGTATCTCTTATGTAACTTTGGGTTGAGATCTCAAAATGGGGAACAAAACCTGGCTTATATGCAGGTTGAGCTTCTCCTTTAAGAGGAGAAGTCAAAGGGAATTGTTTGTTTTTAATTGCAGTTGTTGTTGTGTTAACTAAAGAAAACCAGAAGTGTGCTGTATTTTGCATTGCAGGTTTGCTAAATAAATTCAGATGCTGTGCAGGTTGAAACGTGCTTGTAATTATAGTAGGTGTTGAAACTGGAAATGAATCCATTTTTATGGATACATTGAGCATTTCCAAAATTAGCTGTTGCTTAAAAAAAATAAAATAACAATGCCAGCACACCCCTCNGCCTACCTCACCTTTAATTACAGCATCTATTTTTTGACCAATATCTTTTTTCAAAGAGACATGGGTAGTAAACATGTTTGTCTCTGGATTTTCAAAAGTGGATTGTATGCTGAGGGAAAAATTAGAATGCTCTCCTTAACCGAGGAAGCTCAAGAGACCAAGAAGCCAACTGCAGCAACTTTTTTCTGGGATAGTTTCTAGGCTTTTCTCACAACTAAAACATGATAATGGATGCCTGTAAGATTTCCTTCTCTTCAAAGGAGGCAAGAGACTTTGGAGCGCTTGGCAATATTTACAAGAGAATTAAAAGATCTTTCTTAGATAAACTGCACTAAAATATGAGATAAAAAGTACTTAGAAGCTAAGGATTGTGGAAAGGAGACTGATGTTTCTTATTCTGCTTGATTAGGTTTTGGTTGTATTTGGATTAAGTGATTTTTAAAGCATGAAAAAAAACAAACCCAAGCAAGTTAACAGTAGATACAAGCAAGTCTTTCTACTTCAAAACATTCAGTGTTTGGATACTGAATTATTTAATGCTGTATAATTTATCTTCTTTCATTGTTCTTCATTCCTGCCTGGCTTTGTCATTCATGTTTCTCTGCTTCCTGAAAATCTTACCCTTAACAGCATTTTAGGATAGACAGCATGTTAGAATATGGGGAATATATGTCAGAAGCCCTGAATGTCTTTCAGTATCCTGTTTGGATGTGGTTGAATCTATATTCTGCTATTCTGGATATATGGAATAACTCCTTTAATTGGTTTGAACAATGTGTAATTTAAGGGTGTTTTCTTTAAGATCTACAATGAATGTGTTTTCTTCTAGTAAGTCTAATTCAATTTTTATCACTTAAATTACAGATGTGGATTGTAAATGTGAAAATTACAGCACAAAATATTTTGTGTTGATATCAAGTTGTAAATCCAGATTTTTTTTTGCATCTGGGCAGTTACTAAGTCTCTCTTCATAAGGGTTTTATCTTACTTGGATGTCATTCTTGATTTTTTGGAAGAAGTAACTCAGGGCATCTAAAAACTGATCAGTACTGGTGAAGTATTGAAAGTATATAAACCACAAAGATGGTTCCACATTATTTACTAATGACAAATGTATGATTTCTTTAGAATCTGTGTCTGTGGATATCCTCGCCAACAAGTGAGAAAGTACAAGGGAGTCAACAGTAGGATTCCAGTTTCATCTGAATTCATGGTGCAAATGCTAACAGGGATCTATTATGCCTTGTAAGTGGAGGTGTTTTTTTCTGAAATGCAAACAAAATAGAGAAATGGCAGCTTAATTTGTATATTTGTTTAGACATGCTACCTTGGAGGCATTTTTTTTCCTAGTAGGCAGATGTTGTGTGTAGCAATAAGGTCCTTGGGGAGAGACAGTTCTCCAAGAAGTTGGATGAAGTTACCTGTGTCATACTGGGGAAAGATGGCTGGAGCAGCACTTGATAGGTACAATGTTGATAGGAAGAAAATACTGTAAAAAGCCTTTTCCAGACATTGTCTGCTGTCCGCATTTTTGCATGGTTAATTTTGACATCAATCTAGTTAAGGAAAAGTGGTTATATCTTTTTTCTCTGAAATGCTTGTGTTATCTACCCTTTGATAGTCATGTTAATGTGTGAAGCTTACTTAGTAACTGAAATAACTGGAGACTAGTAATACATGAATACTCAAAAGGTGGAGTAATATTAAAACATCCTCTTTGTATTTCAGAGTGTTTCATGACAAGCTGATCAACAGTTAATGATATAATTTTTAAACTGCTTGGGGTGGCCAGTGAAAATAAAGCTTTATCTCCATAGATGCTACTTCATAGTTCTCTAGTTAGCAGGCTTGCTGCTAAAAACCACAAGTAGTTCCAATTCTCTAAACTTAACTCTCAAGGAACACCAGAGCTGTGAAGGTTATGTGACCAAGAGTTCACCTGTTAATATCAATGCTTATTATTAAATATAATTTTACCTTTGCAGTTATAATGGAGAATGGGATCTGGCTCGCAAAGCTATGGATGACGTTTTGTATAGAGCACAGCTTGAACTGTATCCAGAACCTCTGCTGGTAGGTATTTTGTTTCAACAATTTATTGAGCAGAATTTTTAGCCTGGGAAATCCTTGCTGTGAGCATGCATGGTACGAGATGATACCAAGAGCCTAAATCTGTGTGTGTGGTTGTGCAAATAGCTCGACTGCACACATGCACAGGGCTTTTCACTGTACTTAGTCATGGTGTCATGTTTCCTTGTGACAAAGCTGTTTTCAGTAGAACACTTCTTCAGAGATAAGGTAATAGTGCAGCAGAACTCTGAAGGAATAGCCACATCTTCAAACTGGAAACTTTGTTTTAAGAAAGTGGCAAGTATAAGTTCTGAGAGCTAATTGCAGCCAGCATTTTTTACAGACTACACAAAAGAGTGGTGTGCTTTTTGACCATAAATTGGAATTGTACACAATATTCTTCTTAAAATAGTTAGAACCCTTGACAGAATTCTTCTAAAATATGGACCTTTGTGATAAGAACTTAAGTACATCTCTTCTCTTCTAGGTTGCTAATGCAATAAAAGCTTCACTGCCTCAGGGTGCCATGAAATCTAGTAAAGAAGGTACAAGATGCATTCAGGTTGAAATTACACCTACTTCATCCAGAATATCAAGAAATGCTGTGACTAGCATGTCTATAAGAGGGCACAGATGGAAAAGGCATGGTAAGGAACACGTTTTGGAATTAATTCTTAGCTTTTTCCATGTTTTTAAAATAATATTGAGAATTTTTGTTATTTCACATATTCATTGCTTATAGGCAAGTAGCAATTTGGAGGTTTTTATTTTCTTGACTTGTGAATGGGAATCTCAACACAATTCAGATGAAGTATATTCTTTATTTCTTTAACCATGTTTTTAAAAAAACACAGCACACACAAACCCTTTTTGTTAAAGGGAGGTGCACACAATTACTGCTCCCTTAAAAAATTATGTTCCTGCTTTCTTCTGAAAACTGGTTTCTAGTACCTGAAGCAAAATAAATATTTAACAACTTTACCACAGAACCTCATCTGTCTTAAAGTACTTAAATAAAAATTGGCTTTAAGGATAGGGGGATAAACTACTGTGTTTTAGTGTTGTGGTGTAAGCCCACACAACGAGTAAGCCCCATACAGCTGCTTAGGCACTCCCAATAGTGGGATGGGGAAGATAACTGGAAGAGTAAAAGGGAGAAATCTTGTTGAAATAGGGATGGTCAATGACATAAAGCAAAAAGGTGTGCACACAAGCAAAGCAAAACGGGGAATTCATTCACCACTTCCCATGGTAGGAAGGAGTTCAGCCATGCTCGGGAAAACAAAGCTCCATCACACCTAGCAGTTACTTGGGAGAACAAACACCAAATATCCCCCCCTCTTCCTTCTTCCCCCAGCTTTGTATGCTGAGTATGATGTTACATGGTCTGGGATACCCCTTGGGTCAGCTGGGGACAGCTGTCTCAGCTGTGTCCCCTCCCAGCTTTTTGTGCACCCCCAGCCTGCTCACTTGGTGGGGTGGGGTGAGGAACAGACAAGGCCTTGGATCTGTGCAAGCACTGCTTGGCAGTAACAAAAATACCCCTGTGCCAAAGAAATATCCACAGCATTTCCACCCCAAATCCACAACACAGCCCCATACCAGCTACTGTGAAGGAAGTTGTCTCTGTTCCAGCCAAAGCCTGTATATTTGGGCAAACTAGTATAAGGGCTTCCACAAAGCAGAACACAAGTCTGGGCTGAAAAGTAGAAAAAATGGTGCCAAATGTACTGCAGAGGTAGCAGTATCAGCAAGAGATTCTGTGAGTCTAAATGTTGTATTTCTCCACCTTTGCCATCTTCAGATGAGGGAAGAGCCCCTGGATCTGTGGTCAGAAATGGCAATTGTTCTGTTGGGATTGTAATCCTAGTAACAGGCTAAGAGTATGAGTGTAGATAAGAATACCTTTCTAATAGGTTCACTGAAGATTTTGTAGTACCATTAATATCTCTGTATGATGTGTACTAAGTGAGCTTTTGTAGTATATGGACATTTCAGTTAGGATAATTTTGCTAAGTTACTTGTCATAAATTGGCCAAGAGGTAATTCAGGTTAAGTTGCTGGTAGAACACATTTGTAGTACTAGTACCAATAGTAAGCTGCCAGAGGGGGTGAAGGACAGAGAAGAAAGGTGTAAAATAACCAAATACCATTTCAATTGATTAAAAACTACTTAAAAACTGTCAGACAAATCTGAGGAGCAAAACACTAGTGTCTTTAGTGAGATGGAGTAGCAGGTCATTACTGACATCTCAAGGCTGCTAAGGACCGTTTTATTTTTCTTTCTTCAACTTTAAAATTATTAAGCATGGATTATTGACCAGATGCGAGAAAACAGTATGATATCTTGGCTTTTAAATGGACAAATGCCCTCTGAAGCTTGGCAATTTTGTTAGCTATTATTTTTGAGTGGTTTTGATGCTTGTTCAAATTGAGATGGTGGAGAATAACATGGATCAAGGATACTGGGTGCTAGGTCATCCAGAGAAACTGAAAGTGCATTAAAATACACATTCCCTTTGTGTTTACAGGAGAAGATACAGGAGACCAAAATGGTACGAAATGACTATTGGATGCATCCTTATAAGAATGCAAAATTTTCAGCAAATACAGAAATAGAGAAGTTTTTACAGTTATTGCCTCCTTTCAGGGAGTGTGGCTTAGTGAAGTTCAAGGAAAAAAGGTGTGGGACAATTGTGCCCTGCAGCAGATAACAGTAAGGTGAAAGGGAAGTGAGAATACAGTTGAACTCAGAAGTGAAGTGGAATGCTGTATTTTATGGGAGTCTTAGAAAGTGGGATGTTGGAGTCCAGGGCACGTGGAAAATCCCTCAAACTGCCCTGGGGGGACTGAGACCCTGGCTGGGACCCCAGGAAAGCATTGCCTTTGAACTTAGTCCATGGGAAAAACTCCCCATGCTCACAGATGAACTAAAAGCACCAGAGATTAGAAAGAGGTAGTGATTTAGTTTGTCACAGGGTGAAAATTTGTATTTTTGGGATTTTTGTATGGAGATAGATGAAAGCAAGATGGAAGGGTTTGGGTGGTATTTTGTACCTCCTTCTTCTACTCTGTTTTCTGCTGTGATGGTGGCACAAAGACATTGGTGGGGTGAATTTGAAGTAGAAGTTGCATGTTTAGAATAGGTGGTAATTGTTGGTGCAGAATTGTAAATATGGTACATTCTGTGAGTTAATTGGGCAAAAAGTCTATAAAAGACCTTGAACTGTCTGCCTTGTGGTTTTGCAAGCTCTGTTTTTCAGCGTGCTAAACCTGGCATTAGGCAGCTCACAAGCCTTAAGATAAGAAAGAATAAGCATCCTCAAAGATCGAAGCTGCAAGTTCCACTCATCCTTTCAAACCCTGGTACAGGATTTGTGGGGAAAAAAACCTAATTAGGGGGTTCCCGGGAAGGGAAATTCCACAGTGGGACAAGTTGAGAGAAACAGCAATAATCTGGTTAGTGGGATCCAAGCAGGGAGTAAGTAGTCAGTGTTCAGGGATGAAGATTGAAAGACTAAGGACTTTTTCAGAACAGCTCATGTCAACATTTTGTTTGGGTTTCTGTGAAAATGTTGGATCTGTCTCAACAGTACAGGATTTAATGAACAGGAAGAAAATCACTTGGTGTAAGGTGGGTTGGAGTGGAATGTGTGGCAGGTTGTGGGAGTAATTGTAAATTTGAAGGCTATGCAAACATTAGGCTAATTTAGAGTCCAAAGCTGAATCTGTGGTATCTAGCTAAGTGACTGTCAGTTGTGTTGTTTTAAATGGTAAATATTCCATAAATCACTTTGGCGAATCTCTTCAAAATTCTTATTATAAAATCCTAACAAAACTTTTCTTGGGGACTTGGACAGCATTTTAAAAGACAAATGGATGGCATCCTGTTTTCAAAATTCCTACTAACCTAACTGAGTGCCACACAATTCCTGAGGAAACAAAGATATGAAATACATCTTCAGAATTGGCATGCAGAAAGAGTATCAAGGGTTGTGCTTACACAGGCTTGTTCAAATTAAAACAAATACTGGAGTTGGTAGAAATTAGGTGACAAACCTCGTACCTCTTGGCCGTTATTCTTGCTCTCTCTCACAGTGTAAGAGGAAAAATGTATTTGCGGGATTATTTTTATTTTATTTTCATTATAATAAAAAATAGTATAAATGGATTTGGAGGTCAGAGGAGACAGCTGAGAGGTATTTGATGTTATACATTATGTGGGCTGGGAGAGCTGATGAAGCAAATTTTCTCTTTGGGAAGCAAGGGCTGCAATTTTCAATCACTAATTATGTGTGTAAAATTAAACAGAAGAATGCTAGTGAATCACATTTTCAGCTGAGAAGCAGGGACTTTATTTTCTTTATTAAAAAATTAATTTTATTATAAAAGCTTTCAGACCTTAGATCTTGCTAGCCTTTGCTAGAACTCTAGATTGAAGTCAGTTTTGAATAAAGGTTGACTTAACATTGAATCGTCTTGTGATACTTAACCGTGTAATTTGTTCATTAGGAGCAGTGAATGTAGAAGGACTTCTAAAATTCAATTAGTAGTATGAATTTGGACTTCACAGATAGGTACTTCAGAAGTACTGACGGTGAGGGTGATTTGCAAAATGGATCCATCTGTTCACAAACGGGTCAACTGATACTAGCCACTACTTAGCAACAAATTATTTAGTGCTATTGGATTGGATTGCCTATAAATTATCACACCTGAAGGGGAGCATTAGCTCTTATGTGCAGAGGTGTGTATAAGAGGAATATTCTGATGTAACAGACTGAAAAGAACTGACCGGATGTTGTAAGAAACATAACACAAGAACAAAGACATCAACTAGTGAAGAAGGACAAGAAGTTACTTTTTTCTTCACTGTAGAAGTTGACTTTCATGTAGTAGACAAGGTTTAGAAATACTAGTCTTTGAATTCTCTCTGTGGAGAGAATTTTCTTACTTTTTAATTTTTTAAACAGTATTCATTCTTGAAATAATTGTAACTTGGAAGTATCTGAAGTTAGTACTAACCTTGGGGTATATGCCTGGTGCTTTTTTGACTAATTAAATATGCTAACACAGTTGTGCAGTTCATGCAGCTTGAGCTTGTGGGGATTAAAATTGAATTACAATCTGAATGGGCAGTGTGCCTGTGCAGTCTGAAGTAAATTATCTGGACAGCCGTAATAAGGTAGACTATAATTTTGAATTAAGTTTTAGCAGTTAGTAAACATGAAATGCATTTATCAAGGTTGGTTTTACTACTCGAAGCATTCAGAAATGTGACACCAAATACATTTTCCTTCAGCTGCTGTGGGTATATCTGTGTTAACAATCAAACTGACATAATTATTTATTTTTGTCTCTGCACTGTTCAGCGGTGTCCTTGGTTTCCTCTTTTGTTACATTACCTTGTGCACTGGGTATTAATAGCTCACTCTCAAAGGCTGGACTCCCAGAGCTGTCCAGCTTGAAAGCAGTATTATCTTCACCACCAAGCACTATGAAGCTGCAGGTTTGGTTTGGGTGTCCTTAAAAGCTGTAAATTAAGGAGGGTATGCTGCTATGAAGGGCGTGGATTGTGTAGTCTAATCCCTGCCCCAAGAGTGTAGATGCAATGGTAGACAGCGTTAATGGGAGTTGAGATACCCAGTGTCCCGTTTTTTTTCCATTAGTTTCCTTCTGTAGTCAGTTAAATTTAGAGAAAGGTATATTTCCTTTAGACATAATTATAATGAGTAAAACTCTTCTAACTTTTGGTTTTTTTTTTTCCTCAGTTCATTGTGGTAATGGTTACAGCTGTGGGAATGCAGCAATATTGGGTAAAGTGCTGATATCACAGCTGGATGTTACATTTGGAAATGCACACCACCAAATAACATTAACTGGATATTGCTTTTATACAAAATCTTTTACAAAAGAAAATCTTTCTGTATTTTTGATTTCTGCTGTGTGCTTTGAGTCTTCTTTCTTTGGAGTTGGATAATTAGTGCTTTTCTGACAGTTAAGCTCTGTTCTGTCCTTTCTCTGGGGCAGCAGGAAGGAGTTTCAAAGAGTGCCATTGGAGAGGCACGAGGTCCTCAGTCTGGTGAGGTTAGAGCACAGGCCAGTCAGAGCATTGGTCTTCTCACTAACTTCTTAGAAAAAAAAGGCTGTATTTGATGGTGGTATCATTATCACAGTTGTTTATTTATTGTTATTACTATTGCAGTTCATGGTGCTCTTTGTCACCTTTGCTACTGAAAATAGAAGACTTTTGCAGAAAGTGCGGTTACAAGCCAGTGATTCTATTTTGAGTTTCTTCTCAAATATCAGGAATTTAGTGATGAATAGCACCAGTTATTAATGCCATTTTCTTTGGATGGTGCAGCTTGTTAAATAGATACTTTCATTGGTCATTGATTAGTTAGACTTAAGATAATGAGAGTTTTCAGGTAAAAGAAGGGATAGCTCTTACACCACTGGACACTGATGTCCATCCCTACCAGAATAACCTTCTGGCTCAGCTGTGATCAGTGCAGACTGCACAAATGGAAGTGAAAAGCCCAGTGCTGGAGCCACCTGACCTAGAAGTACACTGTGCCTGCACAGGAGTCTTCAGGGAGGGGATAGGAGGAAGAGGGGATCCCGTTGAATTAAAGAGCATTAGAGCTGCCACTGTGAAAAATCATCTCATTGCAAATTCCTCTGGTTTTGGACTTCATACTGTCAGTTCAATGTGCTTCCAGCTTCTGTCATGTGCAGTAGCAGACTGGTGCAGTATACTTTGGGTGTTCCCTCCTTCATCCTCTGGTCTGAAAGAGCTGCAGTACAAGTAAAACAAACTCATTTGAGCTTTATTCTGAGCTGTGCTTTTAGTGCATCTTTAGTCTTGTCAAGTTTCTATGCCACAGCGCTCTTCTCCACTAGTTTTTCTGGGTTATCCAGAAATATCTTTCTGATTGGAAACATGTTTTTTGAAATGAAGGAAGAAAATGGAAATCAAAGCATGCTTGGGTTGGCTTCGTTGTTTCATTGTTTTCAAGCAGACCAAGGTGCATCATCATGACATTGTATGTGTAGAATTCTAATCTTGAATGATAACATATGAAGTTGTAAAATTTCATTGTAAAATTAAGTTTCTCTCTAGCATGGTGATACAGCGAATGTAGTAATTAAAGGGAATTACGAACTGTTCTTTGGTTTCTGATAATCTGTTTCATAATCCTCAGAAATTTCAGTTTTGAAAGATCAAGCGTGGGCCTTTCCTATATGTGGTGCAGGTCAATAACTGGAAGATTGAAGACTGCCATTTTATAAATAAAGCAAAATTCCATATTTGCTAATATTGCTAATTAACAAGAGGTTAATATGTGTACATCTGCTTTAATTTATAATGCTTAAGTCATCTGTATCTATTGGCTTTTGTTTCATGTTTTGTTTCAGACATATTTTTTTTTTGTGTTTTGTTTTTTGTTTTTTTTCTTATCCATCTTTAATTCTAGAACAACCAGAGAATGGTAATGATGCTACTGAATTGGGCAACTTTATCATACCTGAGATTAGTGTCACAAGTGTGGCTGGAGAAAGGACCGGGAATGGGGAAAAGAGCAGAGCTCTAGCAGACAATGATGTTCAGCATTTACAGGGAGTACAGGAAACAGCTACAGATCCTAGAACTGACAGCAAAGGCATGCCAGAAATCAGGAGGCAAAAATCTGTAAGAAAAATGATGGAGGATGGAATAAACTCATCTGGCAGAGTGCAGTTTTAGCAGAGCACTTGTAGCTGCACTCTAAGGTACCGCTGTTGATTGAAAGGGTCACTGCTGCATGTTTCAAGAATTAAAGTATGCAGTTAATATATTTGCATGTATAATAACACAGTTGCATGTATTGCACACAGCTTTGTCTGTGCCACAGACAGTGATGACATACATACAAGTAGATGTATTTAATCTGGACAAAATACACTGAGACTCAACATACCTTTGAGTTTATTAAGCACGTTTATGTGAGTTTACAAAATCCGGTGATCAATGGTAGGAAAAATCCATCAAAGTGGATGTTAAAAGTATCTTGCTATGTAATTCAGGTTTCCCAAATTCTACCTTTCATGGTGTACTGAAGATCTCATGTTGTGCTTGAGTTTCCAACTCTTACCACCAGACCTGTGATGCAGAAAGTGACCTTTCAGTCCTAAAAGCATTCTTAGGTTGCTAAACATGCAGGTGCCATATTGGGTGTCCTGGGGCATTGATCACATACCTCTGTAATTAACAAGCTTTGCCAAATCCTGTAGTAGATCACTTGCTCAAAATAAGATTTACACTTTTTTTTTTTTT
>WEIU01005693.1:408859-440900 GCA_013389925.1 Aegithalos caudatus | reverse complement strand
CTTTTTTTTTTTTTTTTTCCTTCAAAATCACAACAAAATGAGATTGGGGGCATGCTTTTTGATGTAGTTAATCTGGCATTACTTGCTGTAACGCTATATCCTAATGAAACTTAATTCCAAAATGTTGTGGAATAGGTAAGCATTGTCTTCTGTTCTCTCTTCTACTGCTTTATGGCTTCACGCTTATAAATACCAAAACTGAACAATATGTAAAATCAATGAATGTGAGACAGTCAATTGCTAATTTTTTTATTTGTTTCTACCATGCAGATAATTCTGAATTAGCAATTGAAGAAGAACTGATAGAAGTATCTGAAACCGATGAAGGGTTTTACTCCAGGGCTACTTCTGGTACAAGTCAGTCTGCCCTGTCTAACAGCAGCACCCCGAGCAGCAAGAACCTCTTAGGGAAGAGCCAACGAAGGTCTGGAGGAAGCAAACCTGGAGGAAAAGAAAAAGAGGGGGAAACCTGCAGAGAGCATTTATCACGGAAACAAACTCAGAGGGCCATGAGTGAGAATCTAGAGCTTGTCTCTCTGAAGAGACTGACACTGACAACCAGCCAGTCCCTGCCTAAGCCTGGCAGCCATAGCCTGGCCAGAACAACCACTACTCTATTTAGTAAATCCTTTGAACAGGTCAGTGGTGTCCCAGTTCCAAATAATCGTGGTGGTGTCTCTGGTACAGAGGCAAACAGGTTTTCAGCTTGCAGTCTTCAGGAGGAAAAATTGATATATGGAACAGAAAGAACAGATCTGCCTATTTTAAGCAAGCAACCTAATCAGCAGCGACCTCCTAGTATTAGCATAACTTTGTCAACAGATTGATATTAAATTGGCCAGTATAAAAAATAAATTAGTGAGACTTTATCCTGAAATTGGTGCATTAAGCTCTTAATGTGCCATACGTTACTTCCCTAAGTCTCAAACCCGTAAATTCTTAGTTGGCTCATGTAATAGAAATAGACGACAGTTACAATTATTTTGAGTCAACTTCTGATAGCTTTGCAGCTTCATTAAAAGTTTATACCTTCACCAGCAGAACAGGTGTTAATTGGTTGGTTGTCACTGACCAAAGTGTGTGGCTCCTTACAGATGTACAATGTGAGAACAAAGAAAGTGTCTCTCCCAGATTCTACTTTTTGTCTTCCACTTGGCATAGGCAAAACTGCAAGTATGTAGGGTTTTTTTAGGAGGAGTCTTGCAGTATTGTCATGCAATTTTGGAAGAGCATTGTAAGAACAAACTTTGTCTTACATGTTACATGTCTTACAAGGTAAAACTAGAAGCATCACTTCAGTGTTTGATGTTCTGGTGGCTTTTGTATTGGTAGTTAGTACATGTAGCAATGTTCATACTTCTTTATGCCTGTATAAGTCCAATTTTAAGTGCATTTTGGTTTATGTATATGTCTTCAAAACTGGGCCTAAATTAATACAGCAGCAGTGCTTGTGGCTGGGAGTTATCAATTGCTGTAATTAGTCACTCTTTAGACTTAAAAATTATGTGACATACTCTTTCTTTAGGATTCTTAAATATCACTTCCAAAACTACTCACTGAAAAGTTGGTCATTAGTATTTTTATTGCCTGTGAGGAAGAGATGTGCTTGTGTACCAATATTACGTGGAAATCTGAGCTCTTTGCACTGACTTAAGCAAATCAGGAGTGTGAATGTGCTTAATATGAATTTTGTGCTTGAGACTAAGAGACTACCAAAGGATGAGTACTTTTAGTAACTTGCAAGCACAAAGGGAAACTATACTGTAAATATAACTAGCACAGTAATTTCTAGGGGGTTTTATATCTGTTATTTTTCTAGTTTGAAATTCTAAACCAGCAACCTGTTCAAGGTTTTACCTAGCCTTTAACCTTCAGTGAGTTTGACAACAGCTTTTATAATGTTAAGGTTTGAATTAATAAATGGACATTAAAACTTCCTGTGCAGGAATCTGAAGAAGCAGTTGCTGACAAAACCACTCCAGTAGCAGTTATTAGCTGATGAACAGACAATGTATTATGGAGAAGTAAGGCATGGTTGTTCCCAACTGTTCAGATTTCTGCAGCTGTTACTCCATTATTGTCAAGAGCATTGTAAAAAAACAAACACTAAAATCCTGGTAGACTTTCCCATTTGCTTGAAGGTAAGTTTAGATACTTTTGACTTAAACTGAAGCACAAGTAACAGCTTGTTACTCAGCTGTTTAAACAGCTAATGTTATTCAGGTTTATAGCAATTAATAAGCTGGTTAATGAATGAAAAGAGTAAGCAACTTGTATAACTATACTAATCAGACCACAGACTGGATGTGTACATTCCTGAGAATTCACCAAAATATGCAGAATAACCTCATCAGTCTTTCTATTTACCCGAGAGCCTGAGTTTAAAGGAAAATGCCCCAATTTCTTGTTCTTCATTTCGTTGTGTGACACTGTTCTATTCTAGTAGTGCAGTACTTCACCTGTTTACAGCAAAGTATTTTCCTAATTTTACATGAAAGCTTATATTCCTAATGCATAAACTACAGATTTGCCCTGTTTAGTTTTTAATACTTTGGCCAGTGAGAAAAACTGGTACTTTGAGGTTGTTTTTGTAAATATTTTCTACAGCAGAAAATTTAGCCTCTTTTATAGGTTTTTCTGCAATACACATTGGACAGGACATTTGTTTCACATTGGCTGATGCATCTGGCTGCAGGACATGCAAAACCACAAGCAGCAGCAGGGTGCTAGGCAGCTGATGGTAGGCATTGGCTGTCTACACACACACTGAATGTAGAGCTCTTCCTTCCCTTGAAATTTGATCTAGATATTGCAAAGAAATAACCTGCAGGATTTACAGCAGTTTGCTAATCCTCTTTTGCAGTGTAGGATCTAAAGAACACATTAGAAAAAAACTGCAGTAATTTAAATTGACATAAAATTAAAATACATAAATAAAATTGCAGTAGGCAAATATTTGTTGTTATGGTAGTAGTTGTAAGGTAGTGTTAAGGGACTAGAATTTTTGAGAATTCTGCTGGTTTTGCTTTGTTTCATTTAATTCATAGTTGTTTGTTACCTCCATGGTAGACACTCTTTCAAGCTGGGTGTTGGTATAAAATATATATTATTATACTGGGAAGATTTAGCTCTAAATAATTAGGATTTCACATTAGGATCTAAAATGCCATAAAGTGTAGATATGTAACATAATGTTTCCAGTACTCTTGACTGCAAGCCAAATGGTGTTGAAATGAGCTTAGTTTATCCTTTTATTTTATCCAGCTGGTCTGGCTTGAACCCAAGACATATTGGTACAACTGAAATAACATAAATCTTTATACTTTTTTGAGAAAATGATAAAAGGAAAGGTTCTTGGTACTAAAGACTGTTCTGTCCCTACATATGTGGCTTCATATAAACAACATTTTTATTGGTCTTTGGAGTAAGTTACCCAGTGATGAATGTGTTTTTGTGAGCTGACATCACCCTTCATACTGATCAAGTCTAAAGAATTTCTTTCCTGAGTACCAAAGTTTTGAGTTGTACTTCTTTCTTTTCTTAAAAACTGAAAAGTTAAAAAAAAAAAAAAAGGCACAACGTGGGAGAGTGAGGGCAGAATTATTTGTTGTCCAAATATCCATGGTGCAGGATTAGGAGAGGGGTGGGAAGAGTGGTGGGGGAAGTAGGGCAGGAAGCAGGTATTTCTAAAATTGTCAAACTCTGGGGGTTTGAGCATTATTCAATCACTTCAGACTGTCAAATGGAAAATCTTTGTTAAAGAAGTAGATGTCTTCTAACAGTGTAAAGGAAACCTATTAAGACACCACATGTTACAGTCTGCCTGGGAGTGGGTAGTTCTGATGAATACCTTCCAAACATACACAGCTGCACCATTCTGCAGGGAAAATGTTATGTAGGAGTGAATCATCTCACACTGTAATAAGAGAAGTTGTTTCAATGCTGACGTTTATAACTGACCTTACTGTTCCAAATCAGAGGGCACTGTTTTCAAGGATGGCTTTGAACAGCAGCACTTGCAAAACTCATTGAGGCTGAGAAGAATCATTTTTGTTCTGAGAATATGTAACATTCGTGCAAAAAGTGTATGGCCTCTAACCACTTGCTGTAGAGCTGCAATGACTTTTCTGAATGGATTTAAATGTCTTGAATTGCCTTGATTACCTAAAAAATAGAAAGGTACATAAATAGAGCTATTTTAGCCACACTTGTCTCTAAGAAGATTTGCTATGAGAAAGTCTAGAAATTTCTAATGTAATTGTCCAATACCTTTTGCTGATGTTTGAGGCTTACAGTGCTGTATATAGATGTATAATATATTGCCTTTTGTATTTGTATAATTCTGCTTCTAAGACTAGATGTGCACACTCGATGTTCCCTGAAGTCTGTGGAATGTCTGCATCAGTCTGTAGATGTCTGTCTTCACATGAGAACCTGAATTTAAGCAACTGCCACGCTTTCATTCTTCTGTTCATTATGTGACATTGTTTTAGAAACACAGTTTTTCACCTTTTTTGCAGTGAAGTGTTCTCTTGATTGTACATGAAAACTTACATTCCTAATGTATAGGCTACAAGATTGTCTTTTTAGTGTTTAATAATTTTGGCAGTAAAATAAATCTGGGTTTTTTTGAAGTTGTGTGCTTTTGTGAATACTTTGTACAGCAGAGAATTTGCCTCTTTACAGACTTTGTTGAAATACACATTATATAGCAGCATATTTGTTCAATTTTCATTCTACACATCCAGAGGTCTTAGTAAGGTTGATTGCATTGATTAAAATATGCTGAACACTCATTTTATACAACTAGGGTCTGCAAATGCAGCCCAGTCAGGAAGGACACCATGGCTGAGAAATGCTGATGGGTGAAGGGCGATGAGTTCAAGCAGATGAGTTGCAAATTGGGATCCTGTCAGTAAAGCAGCACTACTTGGGCAGCTTGGTAGTTTTGGTGGTGTGAATGTTAACAGTGTTTGATACACAGCCATTATCTGCATTGTGTCCAGGGTAGCTCTGGGGGCTGCTCTTGCTGGTAACAACAGAAGCAAAGGTGGCAGCGAATACCTTGGCCTTTTCTATATCCCCTGTCAGCAGCGCCTCTGCCCCACTCAGCTCTGGTGCCCTATTTTTCCCTAGTCTTCCTGTTTCTGATCTCTCTGCTAAATCTTTTTTTTTTTTTTTTTTTTTTTTTCTCCATTGCCCTTCCCCTTCCCTGCCATATTCCACTTCATTTGGGCTTTGTCTTTCTTAAGCCACTCGTGCATGTTTGGAGGGTGCATCTCCCCAGGTTGCCTGCTCTTGCTTCCCCATCTTGTAGGTTGCTTTTTCATGGCTAGTCAGGAGCTCCTGGTTCATTCTTCCATGCCTTCTGCCACCTGTGCTTGCTTTTCTGTGTGTAGCCATAGACCATCCTTAAACCTGGAAGAGATGGTTCTTGAACATCCTCCAGTTCTCCTGGGTCTTTCTCTGTAGGATGGTCTCCCATGGGCATCTGCAGAGATATTCCTGTGCAAGCAAGCTCTGTTCTCTATGATCCTGCATGTAGTTCAGGGTTTTTTTCCTTTGCCCTTACAAATGTATCTCTGGTGCAATGCTGTAGAGAAACCTGGATGAATAAAAGAGCTATAGTAGAGGGCAGCATGGGGAGATCTCACTGAATAGTTTCCTGGTTTTCAATGTCAGATCTTTAACTGTGTCTTGAATGGACAAAACTCAATTTCCCTTCATTTAAATGAGTGAGAAAAGAAATCTGATTCCAATCATCGGAGTAAGTAAAAAGTTTTCCTTTGCAAAAGGTACAAATTTGACTTGATGCTGTGATTGTCCTGTAAGTGTGTAGGATTTGCAATTTCAGTTACAGTGAGTGAAAGGCAGTGCTTAAAATGGGCTCTTATGTTGTTTCAGGTTCAAATAGCTATTGATTAGCGAAAGACAACAAAAATTTCAAGACCTTTTCTCTTCCCAAAATGTGGCACTCCAAAATACTGCCTATATTTGAAGGATGAGAGTATAGCTGAGAGCCTGCTGGACAATTCACAGGGAAAGGGGTGTATGAAGGTATTACAGGCAAATTGTAACAAGTTACAGAAAATAGATTTGTTCCTACAGCCTTCACAGCTGGTTGCCTGCACTGAGCTTGTAATAGCTGTTCTTCATGTTTTATGCTAATCTGGCTCTGTATTAAAGATGACTTCAGTATGGGGGTTTTCTCCCAGCCCACAGCTGCCAGGTAATAAATACACCTGCCTAGTTCAGGGTAGTGGGAAGAATGTCACAGTGAAACTCCAGAAGCCTTTGTGAAACAAGCCTTCACATTGCACGGTGCTCGCTTCGTTAACTCGATTCCTAAAATAAGGTTGTGTTTAATCATCTGTTACTCTACATGTGCAGGGACAATACAGGAATTTAATGGTGCGGAAGGACTTGTGGAAGTCAGTCTGAGTCACACAGCACTTCTGACAAGTTGTTCTCATCAGTAGTGCTGACTAATACTGGCAGGCCTCCACACAGACTTGCTTGGTCTGGAGTGTGAGGGTAGGTTTTTGTGCTGTGAGAGGGCATGTTTCAGAGGTGATAGCAAATGTCAGCTTCTGCCTCCACAACACACAACAAAGTCAATGAAGGCGTGTCATGTATGGGCATAAGAAGTTCTTGGTGTGAATAGCATTTCCGAAATACAAATGGTTAACCAGGATAATGAATGTTCAGTGCTTTCTCTAGAAAGACACTTTTTGTCATGCATGAAATCATGGAATCACAAAATGGTTTGGGTTGGAAAGGACCTTAAAGGTCATCTGGTTTCAGTTCCTTTGCCATGGGCAAGGATGCCACCCACTAGACCAGGTTGCTTAGAGCTCCATCTAACCTGGCCTTTAACACTTCCAGGGATGGGGCATCTACAGCTTCTCTGGGCAACTTGCTCCAGTGCCTCACCACCCTCATAGCAAAGAATGTTTTCCTAATATCTAATGTAAACTTACTCTCATTTGAGTCCATTACCCCTTCTTGTGTCACTACATGCACTTTTAGATAATTTTTGATTTCACTGAATATCATTCATTTAAAAATTACATATAAAACATATATGTTATGTATGTGTGTATTTCACACATAGTGTTTTCCTCTTCAGCTATCAAGGTATGGAGATTGTAGAACTGCCATGGAGACTTGCTGGAGGTGACAAAAGCTTGGACCAGCACTGGTATCAGTGACCTAGGATACCATCTAAAATAGATGTAGCTAGGCACTGAAGGGTTGGATTGTCACTCGTGTATTTTCCTCATGGTTTTATCTGCCAGCAGTAAATTGATTTGAGTATAAATTGTAAAGGCTCTTAAGGTTACTCATTAAAGATATTTTCTTTTTAAAAAAATCATAATACCCCTATTTTTTCCTTTTGCTTTCTTAATTGGTAAAATGCATTGTGTTTTCATTATTATTAATAACCTGCAGTTCAGACTTCATTAATAATTGGGAGGGAATCTGGATAATATTATATATGATAACATTTTGTGAACCAACTGTCATACCAAATGTCATCTTTCAGCAGACTGTCTTACCCCTAAAATGTTGGTGTTTAAGAAATCTGCTATAAAAAACCAGTAGAACTACTTTCACAAGGTAACAGCATTGATATTTCCTAGGAAATTCTTTACTTGTTAGTTCATTGGGATTTATATTCCTCATTTCAGCCATTAGAAAATACCAGTCCAGCTGCTCTTTAGCAAAACTACTGATTTCATCTCTCCCTGGTTTGACTGGAGAAAGGTACAGGCACTGTCAAACTGATTCAGGACATCCTGAGCTAGGAAGATCCTTTCTGACACCCACAAGGTGTTTATACCATGTCTTCCTCCCTTCTCACCCTGAACAACTGGCTTAGCATTACTGCCTTCCTACTGATTCTGTCTGAATTGAATCCCTATGTTCCCTTTCTTGCTGAATTAAGCCAAAAGAAGCTTGAGCACAGTATCAGTGGCTTCAGCAGAGCTCTGAATGTCAGCAGCTGTCCCCTTTGCTAAAGGCCTTACAAGCAGGCCAGTGTCTAGGAAAAATAGATCTAGTTTAGTAGTTCTCTGGCCAGGCTGTAAAGATCAGTTTGAAATAATGTGGACAGGTGCTGGGATTTAAGATTCAAACTGCATCTGTTCAGATTATATGACTAATCATGAAGTAGTTGAATTTTCAACCATTTTCAAATGTCTAAAGTAGGGAAGGAGGAAAGAGAGCACAAATCTCTCTATATCATTCTTGTTTCTGTTATTCTTGCTTTATGATCCCATTTAAAAGTATGTAATACCTTTACTAGCTTTTGAATTTTAAGGTAGAATAGCAGCAAGGCCGTTAAAGCTTCCTTACAAGTGGATGATATGTGTTCAGCTCTAGCTGAGTCCTCTGACAAATCTTGATTCTTAACTATTAGGGTTGAGCAAGAGCTCCTGACTCTTGCATACTGTATCAAATTCTTATCTTTAAGCTTCCTTGGTTATCCATGAGAACTTGCTTTTTCCTGCTGCCAGCATAGGAAGCCATGCTACAAAAGCATTGAACAATTCCTGCTAGTTCCCTGTTTTGGCATCATTGCACAAAATAAAATGTGCTTATGGACGGATAAGAAATTACTGAGCAATGGATTTCTCCAAGATCCACACTGTATGACCCATCTTTTTCATAAAACCTGGCACATGTGATACGTACTGCAGCATGATACGTGTGCCCCATTCTGCATGAGTGACAGGGTATTACTGTACCTGAGGAGCCATACTGGATAAAAAAAGCAGTGATGTTTGGGAGCACAAAGAGTTTTGACGCATTCTGGTAATGGTGAGATGAGTAACTTCTTAAATACACCAACAAAATTAGTTACTAGGTAGCTCTACTTATAAGGTACTCGATGCCGTAATTCAATTTCAGGCAGAAAAGCAGCCCCTCGGAAGAATCTTGATTTGCTCTTGAGATACTGAACAGTTTTAATATGCCTTGACATTCAGTACCACGTTCATAATCCCTGTAATTATTCCTTCCTACTCCAGTAAGAGTAGGCAGTGTACAGCACAAGTGCTGAGGGATAGTTTGTTTCGTGCTTGAAAGGAGGAACGTGTCATACAAAGCACACTTTGTACTGAGCTGTGGGAAAAGAGGTGAATGGGAGGTGAAACCAGAGGCTTTAGGAGCAGTTAAAAATGTCATTTCCTCTGTGCCTGTCTCTGGGGGCACTTTTGAATGAATGAAGAAACTGCACAAAATGAGACACACGTAAAGCTGCAAGCTTTTGGAAGTAAATCTCTCCTCCCCTGGCTCCCACCTGACTGCAAGGGCAGGCATCTTCCCATCAGGCAGAATGCGTGCTATGGCACTCTGCTCCCTGCTTCCCTGCCTCTGCTTCCTTCTGGGAGTGGAAGTGAGGTACTGGAACTACCACAGTAACCAAATACAGGGAATTTAGTTCTAAAACAACCTACCATGGGACTAGAAGAACATTTGTGGGTAGCACTGATGGCTGCACTCTTCTACATAAGTTTAAGTGCTGATGATTTCCTTGTCATGCTTTGCTGTAAAGGAATGCATGACTGGTACCTGTAGGAAAGCACAAAATGAAATTCTCAAAGAAGTTTTAGCCAAAGGATAGAGTCTCTGGCATTTGCCACCTTAAGAAGTAGAGGAAACTCGTTTGGAAAATTGGCATTGAGCACAAATTGGTTTAAGGAATATACTTGAGCACCTATAAGGAACTGAATTAAGAGGGAGCAGAAGAGAATGTCCAGTCTGGTGGGGTCAGAAAGTTTTTGTGGTCAACTATTGCTAGAAGGAAAAGCTGACTTCAATTTCTGAAAAGGAAATTAAAATATAAGTACAGATTTCTTCACTATAAAAAGAGAACAAGGGGAACAACACAAAGGGGGAGGAGCAGGAAGCAAGGGTAAGAAAGTATTTTCCAGAAGATTGACATTGCCACCCTATGGTCAGTCAGTACAAGGACAGAGTGATGCACATCCAAAGGCCAAAGGTGTCCCTGTGGTTGGTGTCACTCACCACTGCCTCTCGGAAATGCCAGTGGGAGGTGAGGCACCCCGGGCAGTGCACAGCCTCAGCTGTGCCTCATTCCCTCCACAGGCACCACGGTGACCCCGCAGCTTCCCTCACCAGCTCTGAATAGAGGGAACTCGTTATGCCAGGAAGAACAACCCGGTGACTCACAAGGTCAGTGCCTGATCTGCACTCGCTTACCACGGCAGATAACATTTTCCTGAGGTTTAAGCAAGTGTAATAGAAGTCTTCATGTGGTTTGTAGGACTGTGCTATACAAAGTACTTGCATTAACCTTTTTCTTTGTGACTTTCAGTGCCTGAATGGATGGCACGAAACTCAGCAGAGTTACAGTCCTGAAGGCACTTTGTGGGTGCTTTTGTCAGAAGTGTGACCTGACTGGACCACTTCTGCTCAAATTTCTCACTATCTGCTCAGTGGGCAGGTTATTGGCTAGTGTAAACTCCTCTCTAGTCTTGCCAGTCACTTCTTCTAACCTCTACGCTATTCTGACAGGAAAATCAAAATGTGAGGTCAAATAAAACATTGAGTCCCTATTAGGGAATATGAGCAGGCCACCATATGGAAAACAGGAGGTTCAGAGTGCCTTGGCAGCCTGTAGACTAATACACAGTCCAAAGGAAAGGAAACAGCATGAGAGAAAATACCAACTCATTCAACAGCAAGTGTGAGACACCTGAATAATTTTTCACGTAAGTACACAGATGTAGGTATTTGTAAATGTGCATGTGACTGTCATCAACTGAGCTCACTCCAATATTTCTTGGGAAAATTTTCTGTGGAGTTATCTAAAAGTTGACTGAATTATCTGAAAAACTACATGGAATTCAATGAGAACTTGTGGTAGAAGAGAAATACTGGTTAGTTAATTAATAAAACAGATAAACCCTAACTTTTCCTAAGGTACTGCATTGTATAGATGAAATGAAAGTTTTGCTGTCATAGTTGATCTGTGCTAATTACAGCAATTATAATACTTGGTGAGAAGGAAATTTGCAAAAAGTATATTAAATGTTCAGCACTCAGCTGCTTGTCAGCTGAAAGGAAGGCAAGTTAATTGAATGTAACAGTCAATCCTCTTTCTGTTGTTAATCAGTGGTTAATTATAATGTGCAGCTACATGGCCATATGTCACTTGCTGTGACATAAGAGTAACGTGTTGCTGTTATTGATCACTGCACTGCATGGAGGAGCTCAGAGCTGCTATGCCCCTGTGCTAAATGCCTTACAGAGAGGTGACTGCTTTCAGTGTTGCATAAAATTAATTTTCATTCAAAATATAGGAATTAAAATTAGGCAATATATCCTACCAGAATCTAACATACGTATAGTAGTACATTGTATTAGTCTGATTTTTGAATGGTAAATAGATGTTAAAAAATGGAAGAATCATTGAGGTTGGAAAGAATCTTTCAGGTCATTGAATCCAACCACTAACCTAACACTGCCAAGCCCACCACCAAACCTTGTTCCCGGGTGCCACATCTACATGTCTTTTGAGCACTTCCAGGGATGGTGACTCCACCACTTCCCTGGGTAGCCTGTTCCAACGCTTGACAACCTTTTCAGGGAAGAATTTTTTTCTAATATTTAATCCAAACTTTCCCTGATATATCTTGAGGCCATTTCCTCTTGTCCTGTCACTGTCACCTGAGAGAAGAGACTGGCCCACACCTCTACTCTGGAGAGCAACAAGGTCCCCTCTGAGCTTCATTTTCTCCAGGCCAAACACCCCCATCTCCCTCAGCTGCTCCTTGTACGATTTGTGTTCTAGACCTCTTGCCAGCTGCAATGTCCTTCTTTGGACTGAAAACCAAAATAAAATAGATGAAGTGGCAGAAAGATCTCCTAGGACCAGGCACAGAAATACTGAGAAGAGAGCTATTGTCAAGAGCAATTTTTCTGTAGACTTCTTGAAATTAAGCAGAACTGCCCAAAACTCATTTAATGTTCTTGGGTATCTGGAAATTGATTGCTTTTAATCTATAACAGCTTTGGTTCTCCACTAAAAAATGCAGAGTTGTCTGAAGGACTGCTTTTCTCAAAGGTTTCTTGTCCATTCCATAGTTTACTTGTGCCTGCTCTAAAACACTGCTTAAAAACCAGGCATGGTTTTCAAATTATGTGTCCCATAGAGATTGATCCACTATTTCTCCTGTCCTGTTGGATTTTCAGGCTATAGGACTGGCCTGTTTAGGTGCAGATACTACAAATGTCTGTGGGAATGAAGACCTTGTACTAAACCTCAGAGGCCGAGGGTTGGGTGCAGTGGAGCCCAAACCTGTAACCTGCAGCCCCTGGAACTGGGGATGATGGCATAATTATCACAATTTTTAAAAGGTAATAAGCAATATGCATTAGCATATCTTGCCAGATGTTCCTCTAAGTTTGTCCTGAGTAAGCACTTTTCATCTGTGAGGATCAAACAGAATCTAACAATGTGTATGAGGCAAGAAGAGCAATTCAGCATGGTAGAGAAGGTGGCTTAATGAAGCTGGTCAGGCTAACAGTGAAAGGGAAGCACTTTCCAACATAGATGGATTATGTCCTTCCATTCTGCTTCAGGTAGCTCAGTGTTGGACACAGGATGCACAAATGTCACGTTTTCTGATGGCAGGAAAACTATTATTAGTCCAGCTTATTAGACTGTGCATTAGCCAGTGTGTTTAATAATTTTTCTTTCCTAATAACTAAAAAAAGAGTGAGAAATGTTGAAAAGGGTAATTGAGTCTTTACATATTTAGTTATTTGAAGGGGAGAAAGTGTCCAGTACCGTCCCTCACCTATAGGAGAAAGCACATTACTTAAACCTTTCTTTATTCACCTGTGGCTGGCAAACAGGGAATGGGGTATCTGCCTTAATATCTGCGCTTACTTACACTGAGGACTCCAAAGCACGGATAAAAAATTAAAGGAAGATTAAAGGGTAATTATTACTTTGCCCATCTAGACTGGAGCCTTTGATGTCACTTCCTCCTCGTGACAGCTGCAGCCAGAAAGGCTTGCTCCAAAACAAGGGCTCAGCATTGATCTGACTTCAATAGATCAGCTACAGCATTGCTTTCTTCTGTCACTGTTCACAGCACTTCATGGGAGGCTCCAGCATCCTTTAAAAACATTTCCACTTGCCTGGAATGAAGGTAGATGTTCTGTATTCAATCAGCAAACATCTTGACTTCTGAATTGAGAGAAGAATGTCCTCCTTCATCTTAGACTGTGTTTTTATTGCACCTACCTTAAATTTCCTTTTTTGGCTCCACGGTTTCCTAGAAGAACATCACTTGCATGCAGATTATTACTTGAAAGTCAATGGCTTTCAAATTTATTTTTTTGAGGCCAACACTGAGATACCTCATGGAACCAGAGCTTTTGACATGCAAGCTCTGAGCTTCTATAGTGGCTTGCTCTGTTTGGTCCTAGGTCTTTAGTGCTGTGGCCCTGGTTTTGAGCGTCTCTGGAGGTCTCCTTCCAGTCATATATATGGTGTGTGCTCAAAAAGTGTCATGTGTGCCTCCATGGCATAAGAACCCTCTATAATTTAAACAAACCTTGTGTTGCTCCCTCTCACCTTGGCCCTCTTAGGAACACACAAGCAGAAAAGCAAGTGGGTATCATTCTGGGTCTCTCTGCTCCAAAAGGCCAAGTTGAATGGCACTTCTGAGAGGCACTTTTACTTTTCAAAGTGCAGAAATCTGTCCAAGAGCTGCTATCTACTCAAACACCAGACTGTGTGGGGCAGCATGCCCAGAAATTCTGGCATTTGAGTTGAAACTGTGTTTATACATCCCACTTCCTGCATTTGTCTGTATAATTATGGTATGGATCTGCTTTTTCAGGCAGAAACAAAAATACCATTACACTTTTTCCCTTTTACTCAGATGGTGTTTTGCAGTGTAAGAAATAAGGAGTCCTTCTGCATAAGAAACAGCTACCATTTATGATTCTTGTGAAGGAGGAAAATGGAATATCTCCATCAAAGACTCAAAAAAGACACGACAGCACTGGTTCCATTGGCAGCCTACACAGGCATTGAAGTGTTACAGCTTGAGGTAAATGGAATTTGTTTGTCCTTGTTGCATGATGTACTGCATGTTTTCAGATAAGATGGTCTTCTAACAGTGTTTATAAGACTTTTCACCTTTTCTCTGTGTGAAAGAAACTCAGAAACAGAAATTCAGCTGCCCTGAGGTGAGTGAGAACAAACCAGAGTGTCTGACAGTAGTGCAAACCTGCCTCTGGAGGAAGGGAACCTATCCCACTATTTAAAGGTATTCTATAGTTCAGGTGTCAAGGCATTTATTTCAGTTTCTTCTCACTGGGCTGGTCAGGGCAGACAGGGTTGCTTATTGAGCAGCACTGTGATTTTTCTTATGTTTTGTATTTCACTTGCTAGACCTAACCATGACCTTGCAATCAAGAGAAACACTTGCCATCTATACAGGGCTGGAAGGGAGCATGATATTTTCTTACACAGAATTGTCAGCATTTTAAAATGCTCTGTTCCTAAATGGTACTTTTACAAGGAAAGCATATCAGAAACACTTTTTCATTGTTTGTCTACGAGTTGTATATGAAATATATAGAAGGAAATTATCTCAGTGAGGTTGGACGGGACTTTGAAGAGCCTGGTCTTGTGGAAGGTGTCCCTGTCTATGGCAGAGGGGTTGGAACTAGGAAATCTAAGGGGTTCCTTCTAACCCAAACTGTTCTATGATTCTATGATCCTATTCCATCTCCTGTCCACTCCTGATAGCTTCCAAAGACTGTACATGCAGCTGAATTCTGCCCTCATGGCCAAAAAGATCTTCCCATTACTGTTTTTGTAAAACTGTCACATAAACTTCACAAGACAACTGTTAGAGGCACCAGTGTTTCAGTCAGCTCCCCTCAGATTTCTCTCTTGCAATTAGTTAACCAAAGAAGTATTTATCATGTACCTATTAGCAGATGATAGGGCACCCTTTCCATCTGTAGCCAGAGTAACACACCAAACCTTTTCCTCAGCATGTGCCTCATCTTCTTGGAGATTTGATAGTCTGAGCTTCATTTGCAAGTGATGCTTGGGCTGGCCTCTTTGCATTGTGCTTCTATGCAGGCAGGTTCATGAGGCTTTTTTTTTTTTTTTAGGGGGGGGGGGGGGGTTTCCAGTGAGCTTCTTTATATTTTAATGAAAATGCTTATGTAGTGGCTTCAAAACAGCTGTTACACAGCTGAATGTGAGCTCATTACATTTTGGCAGTGGCTCATGCACCTCTTTTTTCAAGCTCCTGGTTATTGTCTTGCTGCTTACTGCAGAGCTGCAGCAGAACTGAGACTGAGCACTTGTAGTGTGGCGAATTACTGTCAGTACCCAGTGCCTAGCTGCTTTCACTGCTTAATTAAACTTCAGCGGTGTAATTTGAAGCTCTATAATTTAGTAATGCCTCAATTAGGACTCTTTATCCTCGAAGATTATCTAGCAAGTGGATTATTCATTGTGCTGGGCTCCAGTGACCTGTCTTGCCTGACAAGTCAGAGGTTGATGTTGTCAGCTATGAGCATTGAAGTCCTGAGCACCCCCAGCTTTTGCTGTCACCACAGGCTAGGCTGAGAATCTTCCAGCAGCTTATTTCCTTTCCCCAGCAGGTCTTGGCAGTCAACTGAGGGTGTCCCTCGGGTCACCTACCCTGGTCAAGCTGTGCAAGGGAGCAAATTTGGTTTAAACCTATTTTTGCACATCACTTTTTTCATCCCTCAAATACACAGTATATTGCATGGCAGACACAGTTCTTAGAAAACCAGGCTTTCCCCCTGCCCAGAGCTCATTTTTTGATTTGAGTGCCAAATATATAAGAATGCAGAAGCTGGGCAAGACTTCTAGGATTGATTGTAAGAGAAGAAACACAGAGTGAATTTCTGCTCTTGAGCTCTACAGATCTAGAGGCACTCCAGAGAGGACAGTTATGAGACTGTGCTGGATTTAAGACATTTTATTGGGGTAGAAAATCTAGTTTGTGATGTCAATAATGATAAAACATTTGAATGTTTGGACACAAACTTAGTGTCTCAAATATTTCACACTTATCAGGTTAGCATTGCCAGGTATTGATCTCTAAGTAGCATCAAATCCTTACAGCACCTGCCCTCTTTCCCTGTAGTTGCTGTGAGAGAGCAGCTCTTTTATGCAGCACTGAGCACGTCACCAGTCCTTGCTACATGAGCAAGGTGTAACATTCTCGATACATTTAGAAAAATCAGCTCAAGGTTACAGCAGAGGCCAACTGGCTGGTGAGCTACCAGTAGACTTTCTACTTTCTGCAGAAGTCAGACCTAAATTTGAAAGAATAAATATATAATTTTGTCAGAACAAACATGAAACATGCCTAAGATCAAATACAGCCAGCTCCCAGGTAACATCTGATCAGTCCTCTGGGAAAAGGCTTTTGCAGTACTTAACACAAGGACTTTGAGCCTCACTGACATCTGGCTGACAAGGTACACGGACATAAATACTGTAGCTTATTTTAGTGTTACTATGCTGAGGGAGAAGGACAAAGATATTTATTTCTCCATCAGGTTTTTACTGAGAGGTACAAAGGGCCATACAGTCTGCTGCCCTAATCTCATCATTTACACAAGTTGATATGTGAACACTATCAAAGCTTGTGAAAGAAAACACATCCAAATCCCCCTTTCTGCATGCTACAGCCCAGTAGATAAATTGCTACAGAGTTTGTTACTATGCCACAGCTAGGGAATGCAAGAATTAAAACAAGTCATGAGGATCTCTGTCCTTCTGTCTGTTGGGGAATTCTGATATGGTCCTCAACAAACATGACTGTTCATTTGTATAACAGTGGGAAATTGCTGTAACACAGGAGTCAGTGTGAGAAAGTTCAGTGTGAAATCTTGTGAAAGGGGAGAAGGCATTTATTTACAATATATTTAAGCAAGTTGATTTTATGCACTCATACTCATTCTGCTGCAGGGTTAATTCTCTGACACTCTGACACTTGTATACTCTTGATCACCAACTCATAGAGTCCCAGTGGCCTGGACAGGATCCCTTGAGATTGACACAAAGGAATGGGAATGCTACTGCCACACCCTCACTGCAAGCCCTTGACTAGGGACAACAAAGTGGTTTCTGGACAGATCTGTAACTTCCCTTAGGAGCCATCAGCTGGTATCTTTTACCTCAGAATCCTGTTTACTCAGTTCTCCACAAATGATAGGCCAGGATGCTGCCCATTGCCTGTTTTTCCCTGTTTTCAACACATGTGTTTTCCAGACAGGATAACAGGAAAGGCAGGGCGTATCTGATGCTGCAGCCTTGGTACCATCCTCCTGGGATCAGGATCCTAGATCTTTTGCTGACAGGTTATCTGAATTGTGGCTGTTTTCAAAGTGCAAATCTTTGACATAAACAGAGCAATTCCTTAACTTTTCTGCTAGGAATGGTTTTCTGTGTTAACTAGTCCTTTTAACCCTCCGTTCTGATGCACCTGCTGGTGCTTATACAAATTTCCACTCATTCTTAATTCCCATCATCTTTTGCTTTGCTGTTACAGATCTCTACAACTGCTGTAGACACTCCTGATGCACTTTTATTAGAATTTATAATCTCTCTAAAATATCTCATTTAATGCACCCCCCCTCCCCAGTCTTTGACAGATGAATGCTCTGTTGAAGTGCAAACAAAGCTTGTAAATGTAATATATCATACTTGGTGAAAGAAACTCTAAAATTTGGGGACACACACACTAGATCCCTATATCTGCTGAAGCACAGACTTCTTGAAATGCTGAAATATGTGTGAAATTATGAAAACACTGAGGTGGCCAATATAAATAGCTTTAAAAATAACTGCCAAAATAGTAACGGAAAACTGATAGTCTGTATTTCCCATGACACGCTGGAAGATTTGAACACACTGCTCCCACTGATGTCATGAAGTTACTGCTCTAAATTTACTGTTAGTAGGTGAAAACCAAACCATTCTTGGTTTAATATATTTTCACTTGTTCCCAACAATGCAAGTTATAGATTATTGCTGACAGGAAGCAAAATGCTGACTGTACCTTAAACCTCGAAGCTGAGGTTTGCTAGTGCTGAGCAGTTCTGGGTATGAAGTTGAGTTAGCAGTCAGTGTTAGGTGTGCAGCTACATGACAGCATTAGACACTTTGAAACGTAGGATAGCACAGTGAAGATACTAATTAGTCTTTTGCAGGTAGAAGCCAGTGCTAATCAACTGAAAACTCACTAGCAGGAACTTGCATGCTCCTGGCTTTTAGCATTTTTTTAGCTACTCACTGTTATTTGAAAGTAGAATCTCAAACCCTGTTCTTTTAGTAACCTTGTCTGTCTTTCTGTAACTCCATTAATTTGTGACTCCAAGGCTAAAATGTGTTTCTGATGTCAGTGACTTGTGACACAGATTCAGTTAAATGGGATAGCCTGAAAACTCCAGCTGCATTAAGGGGAGAACAAAAGCTGCAAATGCATGATACGGTACCTTAGAGAGAACAGAACTTTACTGACACAGCAGTTTACCCTATGAGTTCTTATGCAGAGGAATGTTTTCTAAGGACAAGTATTTGGACACCCAAGAGGACTGGAAGTTGCAAGGCTGGATTTATTACAGTTGGAAATAAACCAAATTTTGCATAAGCTTGCATTTTTTTCCTGCTGCCGAGATCTAATAAAAATGGAAGTTAAATGTGGTTAAGATGCCACAGAAGAATGCAGTAAGAGATGCCACACACTGTCCTATGTACAATGTTAATGCAGATTCATGATCTAGTATGGAAACATTGAGCCATGATCTGTGACTATTTTTGTAACCACACTTTCTGTGTTTTCAGACCTTGGACTGGACTCTGGTACAGCACTCATCACAACTGTACAGAAGTGCATGAAAACACTTTTAAAATTTGTTCTGGAAATTGGAGTCAGAAAAGTCAGGACTATCTGTTCCTGCCTCTACTATAGAACTCCTACGTATCAACCTAACTACTCCAATCAACGTGGTCCTAACTTTCTAATGACAAATATTTGCATAGGTAGTTCTAGGTAGCTGAAACACTCAGGACTTCCAAGCTGCAGGTGAAGTTTGCTATATGTGTCTATACATGTATCCTCAGAAATGGCGGTGGTATTGATAACCAAGCTGGCTCATTCTCAATTAATTCTGATAAACCTGCAGTTCTGTGTACATTTATATATACATAATGCATAAGTGCTTATACACATGTACATAGAATCATAGAATTGCCTGGGTAGGAAGGGACCTTAAAGACCATCTTATTCTAACCCCCCTGCTATGGGCAGAGCCACCTTTTATTAGGCCAAGTTACTCAGAGCCCCATCCAGCCTGGCCTTAAACACTTCCAGGAATGGGGCATCCACAGCTTCTCTGGGCAAACTGTTCCAGTGCCTCACCATCTTCACAGCAAAGATTTTTTTCCTAATATCTAATGTAAGCCTACTGTCAGTTTGGATCCATTCCCTCTTGTCCTGTCACCACATGCTCTTGTAATAAGCCCCTCTCCATCTTTCCTGTAGGCTCCCTTCAGGCGCTGAAAGGCCACAATTAGGTCACCTTGAAGCCTTCTCTTCTCTAGGCTGAACAATCCAAATTCTTTCAATCTTTCCTTGCAGGAGATGTGTTCTATCCCTCTAATTATCTTGGTGGCCTCCTCTGGACTTACTCCAACAGATTCATGTCCTTCCTGCTCTGAGGACTCCAGAGCTGGATGCTGTACACTTATGTGTGTGAGTGCAGGTTTTTCAGAAGGAAGACAAGCTAGTTTGGGTACCAGTAGCATTCCTGTGCTAAGCACAATCTTCCCTGTCAGTTATAAACCAAATTCTTCATGACAGGGACACTGGAACTTGCTTGGTGAGAAATGTTTGTTCCTTAGTGTTTTCTTTAGCCTTCGAAAGTGCTGGTTACTCTGCAAGTCTTGAAGGCTTTCTCTGTCAACTGAGAATGCCCTACCGAGAAGGAAGAATACAACCTTATCAGAAAACTTAAATGTTGGGGGTTGGATTTGTTTCTTTTTTGCTTGTGGAACTTTTTCCCGGTGGGTTGCTAGGGAACTATTTGTTGGGTACTTATGGGTGCTCAACCAAAAAAAAAGAGGTGGCCAAGCACGAGCTTTGGGGCTGATGTTTTAATGGGCCATTAAGGCTCACCAGTGACATGGCACACGACATCATCCCATTGGGAGGTGCTCCACCCGGTGAGGGGTACCCCAAAGCATTCCTACCTAGATAAAACTGGATCCCCGGAGGAAGACTGGACCCATCTCACCACCACTGGACTTTCTGAAGGACCATCTCTACTCCACAGAACTGCATCTGTTACTCCAGGAGGGTTCATCTGGACTGCTTCTAACACCCTGACCAACAGGGTGTCAGGTCATATCCCTGACTCTGTCAGGGTTTTCTGGGGTTTTTGTTTGTTTTATTTGCATATCTTTCTGTATACTACATTTGTATTTTTAATATTCCTAGTAAAGAACTGTTATTCCTATTCCCAAAACTTTGCCTGAAAGCCCCTAATTTCAAAATTATAATAATCTGAGGGAGGGGTTTACATTCTCTATTCAAAGGCAACTTCCAGCTTTTTGCTGGCAGATACCTGTCTTTCAAAACCAGGACATTAAATAAATGTGTTTACTTAGGACTCCCATGTTACAGTAAGATGCCCATGAAATTACCATAGAGAAATAGTTTTATTCAGTGCATTTAAAATGAAACAAACAGTAGTTTAGAAAAAGACATTGTATCCATGGGTCCATGCATGTAACACAGCAAACATGGCAAGTACTGAATTTACTATAAAAGTATCCACCCACCAGAGAAGCAGAAAGAAAAATATATGACTTCTCCCCAGCCCCACAGTGTGAACAAGGTTAAGAAACATTTGTGCAAATGGATATATTTCTGGCTTGGAGCCAACTGGGGAGAGAAAGCAATTGCTATAGATAGAATCCCAGAAGGTGTAACAGAAGTTGCAGCAGGCTGTTGGAGGCTGAAGTATGTCAAGAATGAGGTTAGCAATTAGCAATTCCAGAGACTTTAAGTGGAGTCTGCTCACAGGTTGCAGACTCCACAGAATTCTAAACAAGGAAGCAGTTGCTGGTGTTCTTTCTACTACTTGGTACACTAAGTATAAACATTTTTGATTTACTAAGAGAAGGACACTTTAACACACATTTAAGGGTCCTGGCCACTTGACAGCAGCAGACTTTAAATTCCATAGATGTATCTTTTCCCTGTCATTAAAACTCTTGCTTCTGAAGGAACATTACCAGAGGAACTGATCTTGATCAAACACATATTATACATGCATAATCAAATTTTTTAAAATTCAAAATCACGTTTACTTTTCCAATAAGATACTATTTTTTTTGGCACAAGCATCATGTACTCTTTTCAGACAGTACCTATATACATCCCTTATTTTCCATGTAAAGAATCACAGGGACAGGCTTTTGGCCAGTCTGCCTACAGCAACAGCTACTGCTCTAATACAGTTATTTTGCCTTATCTGTAACTCCCTCTGTAAATCAGCTGGATCTGTTCAGCACAGAAAATATAACCTGTATGTCACAATTACATGTTTCTGAGGTAGTAATATTCTAACTGTTCTTAAATCACTAATGTTTTGAACATTTCACACATATTTTACAAATAAAAGGGGAAGTTGGGTGCAAACAAAATATACACCATCTAAGATTAGTGAAAGAAAAGATCATTATGGAGGTAGAGGTGTAAACCTCTGAAGCTTACAGCAGGCAAAACCAGCCATACCCCCAAACCTCAGACTTATTTACCCCTAATAATGGTTAACAGTTTTCAGCAATGTATAATTAGGGATGAATAAAATAACTTTGACACTGGAAACCACATTTCTCAAAGCAGCACTTTTCATTAATTGAATTGTTATCTTTCTTGCTGCTTCTTAAGGCATCCAGTGGTTTACTGTAAAGTGAGCCTGTATACAAATGCCTTCAATTAGTGGTTGTTCTGAGGAGAGTTTATGCTCTGCAGAAGAGCAAATGAATCTCTTCCCTTTTGAGATAATTGCATATTCAGGCCTCTGTGAATTATGGAAAGTGGTGATAATTTGGAGATGACAACTCTTTGTGAGGTGTACAACTACACGAGGTACTAGGAGAAATGAAGAAGCTTAAAGTGGCCTCTTGTATAATACATTCTTACAAACCTTCACACAGCACTTAAAAATGTGTAAAGCCATAACACATTACACATAACAAGAATCAGACACAGGGCTTCATAAAGGTTTTTGGAAGGACTACAACCTAACTTTGTGAATGACAAATATGCCTAAAAATGTGAAGTACTTGTTTTAATAATAAAATACTACCTTAAAGTAGACCTTTAGGCATCTGATCTGACTGCCACCCATCTTCTTGGGAAGAATATTCTTACGATCTCCAACATGACTGTCAGGTTGCCTGCTATTTCATCAGTGTAAACTCCTCAGTCTCCACAATGTGGGCTGCTAGCAATCATTTCCATAATGTTTGCAAGAGTTAAAATAGTTTATGTGTGCAAAGCACTGGATTAGATCCTGGAAATCTAGATTTTGTTCTTGTTTCTGTAGGTCACCCAGATGGGTAATCTTCAAGGTTACCACTCTATTCCTCAGTTTCTTCATCTGTAAAATGGGGATAATTATATTCACTAGCTTTTAAAAAACATTTCAAGATATACATGGTTAAGTATTAAACAGTGTGGATTATCCCTGATGAGTAATACACAGCTGCTAATACTGACTTGTTCACTTTCATATTAGCATCTTTATTTAAACATTTGCAAAACACTCATTTTGTCAACTGCAAAGAAGCTTTTATCCAACACAAAGGTAATTAGGATAGTAGAGAAGTGATGAGACTTTGAGCTCAAGGCACTATCTGGTATTTTAAGTTCAAGTAGCTGCAGTAGCAAAAAGAGTTTCCAATTCAAGTCTGCCCTCCGCTGGCTTTAGCAGGACACTGCTAATAAATTTTGGCTGAATAATGTCTTTCTGTAATGAAGTGAAGGAACTCAATTAAAAGAGGCTGATACATTTATTAATTGACATTTATCCAGCATTTATAAAAATTCAGCATTTATAAAGCATTTATAAAAATTATTCAGCATTTATAAAAATTTTGTAATAGTAGTAAAATGATTTTTAATATTTTTTAAAGTCCCATCTAGGCTCCCATCAGATTCATGTTTTTCGGGATTTCAAAAGCCCATCAGCATATCATCCATATTAGAGTAGCTGGAACTAAAATATAACATGGGAAATAACATTCTGCATGTGGCTTTAAAGAAATTTAATAGAAAAACTACAGAAAAATATTTTGCTTGATACAATTAATGACTCTAATAGATAGTGCTGTATGTATTAGTCAAGTACTAATGTCCTAAAAGAGAACACGATCAGTCTAGTCTAGTACTCTGTCACTAGAAGCAGCCTGTCCCTTTAAAATATGAGAGGAAAAAAGAAGACCATTTATTACTGTGTTTATTTTAGAAAGAATTTTCCATCACAAATACCACACACAAATAACTCATCTCTAAACTCAGGACGACTCATTTTTCTTTCTATTTTTAAAGTAGGAAGGTAATTGGGGTGTGGGGAACTATCTTATTTATACTTACTCACACAGATTCAACTAGAGTGATTTCAACCCCAAGGTGACATTGGTGTCTGAAATACAAAATCTGTATCATTATGTGCTGGATGATGTGATCAAGCTAAAAAGCCTCTGGTTCATATATCTTGTCATCTTCATGCTTTGTTACACATAACACCATTTAATCTCTTGTGGCTGCTACCTAAATCTAAAATAAAGGAGTACAATATTGTTTCTTCAAATGTGTACTTAATATACACTTGAAAAAAAGGGAAAAAATAAAAGTATTACAGGAATGGCTTTTTTTTTTTCTTTTGGACCATCTAAATGCTTGGGAATAAGGGTCAGATTCACAGCTTGTGCCAAATGAGCCTAACAGACTTTATAAAGCAGAACATAAGGAATTTTCCAAGTTCCTTGAATGTCCTTTGCATCTGCTAAAATTCTTGCTTAAATGGTCCTCATTCAAAAATAAAACCTTTAGGAGTCTATTAACATTTTGCAAGAAGCAGTGAAAGGCACACAGCTAATCTGCCATTATGGGTTTGATGCGGGTTTTTCATTTGTTGATTTTTTTCCTCTAGGCAGGAAGCTATGGAAAAGCTACTGAAATATCATTAATCACTGTAGTACCTACTGCTACAAATCACCCTCTTAAACTGGAGTTCAGCATCTAAAATGACGAAAATCCAGTTATTCTGCACTTCCAGGAGAATAAAGTTTGAGATTTTTAATAATCCTAACTGAAAGGCAGCAGCAGTGATTGAAACACTGATAGGTATTTCCCTGAAAGGTCATTTGTTTTCTGTGCAATAGTGGAAAGAGTCTTAGATGAACTTACAGGCATGTGCATCAGGCTGACAGTATATAGAAAAGACACACTAATGTGTCTACCTGACAATGTTTTGAAATTAGTAAAATCTAAAAACATATGTCTGGGCTAAATATGGCGTATCACTCCACTAAAATAGACAAAGTATGGACAGAAATTGTGTATGAAAGGCAAAAGGGAAGCATCTTAAGAGACTAAATTTCATTTTAGTAGAATAGTAAAAACTTCATTAACCATGAGTTGCGCTTCATTTAATCTTGATAGCTCCAGATGAGACTTGGGAAGAAAGAAAAGAGCTTTCCTGGATCGCCTTCTGGTATCTAGGAAAGGCCTTAATTACTCTTCATTATGATACCAAATTACTGATTCTAATCTTCCATGAGCTGAAGATCTTAAAGAATTTTCAGTGAAATCTGAACTAGTGACATGCAAAAACTAAAGACAGACATAAATGTTGATACTTTTGTTCATATTGGTTGCATTTCCAAATTCTGAAAGGCAGCTCTTGCTGGAGTGTCACCTTCAGTAGGAAGCTCAGGCAGCACACGCTGGGGAGGTGTGAAATGTTCCTCACCTTGTTGGTTAGGCCCTGCTGAAATAGGAATATGACAATAGGTTTGTCCTCAAGTTTCTGAAGTCAAGTCACCCAAAGTGAACAATGAAGATAAATGAATACCTATGTTCAGTTTAACTAAATAATTAGTTCATCATTTAGATTTACTATGAACTATTCAGTCTGTACATATACATGACACATTTCCTTTGTTGACTGGGCAGTCTTATCCAAGATCTGAAAATACACATATTTTTACCTTTCCTTGTATGCTCTGGACTCTGTAATTTGCACTACAAGTTGTAAAAAACTATTGTAATGACAACACTAAAACCTAGACTGTGCTATTTAAATTCTATTGAAATTAAAGCTATACTGAATTAAACTTTAATTTACACTTTAAAAAAAAAATCTTAGTTTCAACAAACACCCTTCTTGTTTTGGAAGTTACAACCAAAAAAGGATATTTAAGGATATATACAGTAACTGAAATATAATTTGTTTTACTGGGACTTCAGACAAAACCCAGAACAAACTGGCAAAAAAAACCCAGAGACCTGTTTCAGATCTACCTGGCATATTTCAACTCAGAAGTTCTTCTTTTCACTTTACTATATGTTTTATCTTAGCTTATAACCAGAGTTAATTAGTAGCTTGTTGTACACCTTTATGTTGCAAAATCTGAAAGTGCATCCAAAAGCTCTATTGTAAATGAGTGAAGCAAGTGCTGTGCATCAATCAGTTACATTTTCAAATATTTAATTGTCAGAAAAAGTTGTTTCAGAGCATTTTTTGCAGCTGAATGCTATGAAAGACTATTACAACACTCATTGAAGAGAGAGAGCAGAATATGACATTATTTTTCAAATGCTACAATTCTATATCCTGTATCAGAGAGAAATATTTCATTTTTTCTCTGCAAAGACTTACGTTATCAGTTTCATGGCTGTTTCACCATAATACAATTTACTAAGGTTGGAATTGGTATAAAGGCAAGCATACAAGCAAAGACTCTGGAAAATCAAAATATATTACTTGTCTTCCTTACCTTATTTAAATCATAGTAAAAGTTTGCCTAAAAATTATCTTTTAAGTCCTTTAAAATCTTTATATATACGTACCATTAACATATTCTTCAGCAACAAAAATCTATTTGAGATCTGTTGACAAAGAAAAGGTTTACTTTAATAAAATACCTTTAGAGGAAAATCCTCCTAGTTACCAAAAACTTTGCTGCTCAGCTGCTAAAAAAAAGAGCTTAATATAAAAACAATGAATGAGTAAATATGGGTATTACTTTTGGCCTCAGAAAATCCTTTTATCCATCAGATTTTTGCGTATCACTGAAAGTATGTAAGGAATCAGATTATTGTTTTCATCCTTGGCCAAGTACTGCAATCATAAAAAAATGCATTGACCAACTGTTGTATTTTTAGAAAAATTATCTATGGTAAAAGCTAGAGGTATCTCCAAGTGTAACATTTAATTTTCATTATTAAGTAAAGATGGACAGAATGGGAAAGTCACACTTCAAACAAAAGTACAGTTGTGAAGCAGATAATATTCAATTCTTAAGCATATCAACAGTTCTTCTCAGAGGTCTTTAGAAGCATTTAATGAGGTTTTTTCAATACTGTCTCACCTCAGGCTGCTGTTCCTCCTTCCCTGGCCTCAGAAGCTGTAATGAAAAATAATGAGATTTTAACTCCATGTCACCACTCGTTTTTGGTTCATTTTTAAGTAAATAAGCACATTACTGTATTAAATATACAAAAATACTACAACTTTGCAGTTTGTTCCTGCCACTCTGATCATTCTACTAATTTTCAGTATCTTTCAGTCAGCAGCCAAGCCCCACCCAGCCACCTGCTCACTATGCCTCACAAACACTGGGATCAGGGAGAGAACAGGAACGGTGAAAACCAGAAAACTCATGGGTTGAGATAAAGACAGTTTAATAGGGAAAGCAAAAGCCGTGCACACAAGTAAAGCAAAACAAGGAATTAATTCATTGCTGCCCATGGGCAGACAGGTGTTCAGCCATCCCCAGGAGACCAGGGCCCCATCACACATAACAGTTACTTGAGAAGACAAACACCATCACCCCCACTGTCTCCCTTTCCTCCTTCTTCCCCCCACTTTATATGCAGAGCATGATGTCCCATGGTCTGGAATATCCCTTTGGTCAGCTGGGGTCACCTGTCCTGGCTGTGTCTCCTCACAGCCTCTCATGCTCTCCCAGCCTCACCAGCCTGGCAGTACAAAAGGCAGAAAAGGCCTTGGCTCTGTGTAAGCCCTGCTCAGCAATAACAAAAACATCTCTGTATTATCAACCCTGTGCTCAGCACAAGTACAAAACACAGCCCCATACCAGCCACTGTGAAGAAAATTAACTCTACCCCAGCTGAAACCAGCATGGCATCCGGCAATATCACTTGGAAATATCCCATATCAGACAGTGACCAGAGTACATCCAACAAGTAACATACAGAAATTCATATGAAGAAGATTCTAATTTGGACAGATTTTTTTTAATATGCATTACAGCTCTGCATTCCAAACATGTTTTGAAACTATGCTAAATGCAAGAACTCAAATACACTCACCCCAAAGTAATTTAGGTCTCAATAACATTCAGGGGACATTTTAGAATTCTGGTTATTTTGCACATGACCTAATTGGACAGCCTAAGTCTATGCTATTTTGACTGTAGTACTTTCCATTTCTTTTTGTCTCTTTTCTTGTCTTTGTGAAATGAAAAGGAACATTTCCCAGATCAGTGGTATTGTGGAGAAGCAAGGATTTATTACACTAAATAAATAGGAATACTGAAATAGAAGGAAAATTATTATTATGGCACAATAAAAATAGGAAGATTAGTCATAACAGTGAAGTGAGACAGAATGTCTAGTCCTAATAGACTACTGTTTTTACTGACATCATAAAGATTCAGCCTGCAGTGGAAATCTGTCGAAGAGCTCTTCCTTATGTTCTTGTGCTATTTATACTGATTTATGGTATAATCCCAAAGTATGAAACATCCACCACAGCATCTTTGAAATCTAAGTTCTTCCTAAATGGGGTCAAACTCAAACTTTGTTCCCCACCAGATTAATTTAATGCAGCTTCTTGTCAGTAAATCGGGGAAATCTCAATAGTGAGATTGCTAAGTGCATAATGGAGGCCTGTAGGGATTTCCTACAAAGTTTACAGTGATTTTTCACAAACTTCAGTGTCACTGCACTTTGTCTGCCTCATCAGCCTCTGAGTTGCATGTAGTGTTGCATGGCTTTACTTTGTGGTTTGCTAAGATAAAGCTTTAGAGGTCTGGAATTCTTTAATCTGAAAGGTACCCTTTGCACTCAAAAAAGACAAGTTAAACCCATCTAACCAAGTGACATTATTTCCCTGAACCTGACACCAGCAATTGTCATGTCTATAAGAATCTCAATTCCCTCATTTACCCATAAAAATGGAAATATTTGGCCATTTTACCATGAGCATTAGTGATACTTATTTGCTGTGGAAACACTTGTGGAATTACTGTTTATCAAAAACAGAGATTCATGTTCTTCCTCTGGCTGAAACCTCTGCAAATTTGTTTCTGATTTTATTGTTATTGCTGATCACGTGAAACTACAAGGTGAAAGAAATTCAAAGAGATTTAATTTTTTTGCAACAAAAGACTTTCAACATATATGGTATCACTGATTTTCTTTTGTCACTCCAGCAACTGGAGCTCTTGTTCTTCTTAGTTAATGGATACACTGTTCCAAGTGGTTTCATCTTTGTTATCAGCCACTAGAAAAAAATCAAAATCCTTCACAGAAGTGTTACCCCAATAAATTACAAATATGAATACTCATAGCACACCCATAAAATCCTACTTCTCTCTTCTTCAGGCAGAGTCATCTCCATCTTACACTACCCATTTCTTTGGGTATTAGGTTTTCTCCCTTCAAAACATCTCATTTCTTCATGTCCCATCACAGGCACATTTGCTTTTAGAGGGTAAATTATGTGACTAGTGCTGTCCCATGAACTTGTGGAAGGATGACTGCTGCTCTCCTGCCCCCTTTGTCTGAATCAGCAGACCACAAAGGACTGCTGAGCACTTAGACCATCTGACATCCTAAGTGACAAAGGAGTCAAATAAAGGCATGGAAATCCTCTGGAGCCAGTGCAACCATTTACTGGGTTTTTTGTTCTCAAGGTTTTGTGGGTTTGTTGGTTGGCTAGTTGAGGTCTTTAAGTGGAAATTATGACATGTTAGACAGTTTGAGACTAAGGATGTGTGTTATGATGAAGTAAGTGCTCTTCTCAGGTCAAAATTCTTAGTTTACAGACATCCTTTTACAGCTTCAGTATGTAAGACTATGTAAATCTTGACCAGTAGAGAATCAACACTGGTTTATTTGCATACCAAACACACACCCTTGTGCTCTTCTAGCACTGATTTTGTTTGTGAGAAAACTACAAAGAAAACAAAGTAATACTAATTTTCTTGCTATTAATTTCCTGGCTTCTGTAGTTAAATCAATGAAATAACCTTCAAACTTTTAGTCAAACATTCAAATTGGTAGACATGAGAAATGAAGGCTAACGTTCCTGTGGTCTGAAAATTATTCTTTGACTCCATGTGTGAAGGGAAGAAGTGAAGATCTGGTACATGTGGCACACTTTGGTGAGTATTTTTCTCAAGAACACCCACAATAACATTATATGCACTGTGTCACATATGACACTGCTAAACCAGTTCTCAAAGGAAAGAGAGCAACTGTTCAACCCTTCATATCAGGTGATTTGTACATTTGACCTTCTGAATCCCACTTGCACTAAAATTAAAGGAAGGAAAAATACCTTTTGAATTTAATTCCACTACAGTAGGTCATATTTTATTGCAATATTTTGTAAGAGATTATTAATAAGCTGTGTGCTGTAATGAACAGTTGGTTTTGTATGTTTAGAAAGAACAAGCTGTAACAGTAACCACAGTGTGAAAACAGATCTTACTTGGCCTCATCTACAAAAGAAAACCAATTTAATACAAAACTGCTGAAAAATAGGTTCCTGCAAGTCAAAAAAACAGGTTCAATGGTTTGAGTTCTCTTTTGAGTATGACAAGCCATTACCAACTAATGAATGTGCCTCTTGCATTTCACTGGTTCTGAAAAGGGTAAATCTGTAATTTTGAATGTTTGTATAATTCTACTTATGTATACTAATTTGAAAAGTTTGGCAACAGTGATATACCAAAAAAATTGAAATTCAAAACAAACCTTTAGATAGAAAGATTTGTTCTCTCAATTTTCAGTTAGAATTCACAGAATTTCCCCCCCAAAGGCCTATTCTCTTGGGAAAGGTATAGGCTTATAGTCCTATGAATTTCATATCGATGTTCATGATGAATAGAGATAACACTGGTGCCCAATCCCTCCATAGGGATAAGCTATCCAGTTTACAAAGGAGACACTCACAAACTCTACTTTAGTTGTCAAATATCACTAAATGTGTGTCAGTCATATGACTAAAAATACTGGTGTATCCCACATTTAATGTGTACGGAGGCACAGGGCACTGGGACTGGTGTACAACAGGGAAGCCTGTGCATTCTGTAACATGAGGGCACAGTTGTGCCATGACCCCACCGAAATATTCTTTAACCTTCACACTTTGATTATTCAGACTGTGGCAAAAGCAAGCCGTGGGCTGCCAGAAGCCTTCATGTTGCCTGAAGTTTGCTGCCTGCCTGTACCTGGAGAGCAAGTAGTGAACAAAAAGCTCATATTTTTATCATCTTGAAATGGCGGAACAGGCATCCATACACTGGAAGAGTAAATGGTATAGCTGGATAAGTCATATTTATTATACCCCTGGATTCTTTCTTGTCTCTAAAAAGCACTGACTTGCTGTTATTCTGAATGGACGAATGGCTACAGAAGTTTAAGAAACTGCTGTAGGCAAACCAATACATAACATGCAGAAGTTTGCAATCAGTAGCAGACATGACACAGCCTGATGGTGTTAGCTGCTGCAGCTGCATTAGTAATAGCAGGAACCTGAAGACCTGCATCTGGCTTGGATCTGGCATTACAGCAAAAGGCAGGAGGCTACCTGAGAAAGAATGAAAACATGGTAAAGACATAATATAACTGGTTGAGTCAACAGCACAGACACTATGCAGCAAGATGTCACGTAAGTTTTGTCAAACAAACAGTAGCTTGGTGGTTAAGGCACTGCAAGGATAAATACCTCTCATTTATTAGTTAAAAAAGAAAATGCCTCAGTGCTTATCTGGGCTCTGAGGTTTTTAAAGACAACAAGGTCCAAGTGATTTTAGGTATCCAGTCTCTCCCCATATTTCTAGTCAAGTTTTCACTCTCCAAACTCCTTGTTTCCATGGACTGTATACTTCACACAGCCTGGTATCAAAGATCACAGAATATCCCCATTTGGAAGGGACCCATAAGGATCATCGAAGTCCAACTCCTGACCCTGCACAGGACACGCCAAGTCACACCACGTGCCTGAGAGCATTGTCCGAACACTTCCTGAACTGTCAGGCTTGGTGCTCTGACCATTTCCTTGGGGAGCCTTTCCAGTGCCCAACCACCCCCTGGGTGAGGAATCTTTTTCTAATATCAATCCTAAACCTTTCTTGACACAACCTCATGGAGAGCTTCATGGAGAGGCATTTCCAGTTTCCTCCAGGAACACTTTTTATCACTCCATCTCTACCCTTCACTTACCAAAGGCACTTCCTACCCTCCAGAGGCGCCGTGTGCGCAACACCTGGAGAGCTCCGGGGAGAACAAGCACAAGAGGGCGGCAGGAGAAGACCCACAGCGCTTGTAGCCCCCGCGCCCCCTCACAGCCGCGCTGGGCCGATCCCGCTGCCGATCCCTCAGCCTGCGGCGCTGGCAGGCGGGCGGGACAAGCCCGCCGGGGTGGCAGCGAGCAGAGGACA
>WEIU01005693.1:398487-408643 GCA_013389925.1 Aegithalos caudatus | reverse complement strand
CAGGGCCGTCCCGCCGCGCTCCCCCCGCCGCCCGCGGCCATCGCCGCGCATGTGCGGAGGGGAGGGCGGGGTTGCCCTTGGCCGAACTGTGAGACGGGGAGGATTTTTATTATAGTTGGGGTTTTCGTTTGTGTGTTCGTATGTTTTTTGTTGGGTTTTTTTTTTCCCCTTTCTTTGTAAAGAAGTATGTGATCCTCCCACTCTACTCGGCCCTAGCGAGGCCACATCTGGAGTGCTGTGTTGAGTTCTGGGCTCCTCAGTACAGGAAAGACGAGGAGCTGCTGGAAGGGGTCCAGCACAGGGCCACGAAGATGATTAAGGGACTGAGGCATCTCTCTTATGAGGAGAGATTGCGGGTGCTGGGCCAGTTTAGTCCAGAGAAGAGAAGACTGGGAGGGGATCTCATTAAAGCATACAAATAAATACCTTAAAGGCAAGTGCCAAGAGATTGGACTCTTAAGTGGTGCCCAGCTACACTGGGCAGTGCAATTGCACTGGGGAGCAACGTCCTTAAACTATAACACAAGTTTCACCTCAACATGAGGAAGAAATTCTTTGCGTTGAGGGTGGTAGAGCACTGGAACAGGCTGCCCAGGGAGGTCATGGAGTCTCCCTCTCCGGAGACATTCAAAACCCACATGGATACATTCCTGTGTCGCCTGCTCGAGGTGACCCTGCCTTGGCAGGCCAGTACGCTAGGGGTTCTCCAGAGGCCCCTTCCAACCTAATAGTTCTGTGATTCTGTAGTAATGAGTTTTTTTGCCCCTTTTCCTCCCTGGAGGACAATCCTGTGTGAGAGTCGAACAGCAAATGGGGCTGTGATTTAACCCCGTGTCAGTGACTGCCTGCTGTAGTAGTCAAGGCTGTGGTTTGTGCTACAGGTTGTGCTATAGTCTGTGGAGAATGCTGAGAGTGCTGCTTCATGGCACTGAAGTCACTGCCAGCCTCTGGCTGAGGTTGAATTTCCAGCAACAGGAATACAGATTACAGCCTGTCTCCCACCAAAAATGGTGTGGCTCCTATTTCCAAGCTGCAGTGGAATGTTAAGTGCCCAGGATATATTTTGCTTGCTCCTGTCATCAGGCTGGCCAGGCATCGCTACCACATGGTAGTTCTCCTGCTGAGTTAGGGCTGTATGCATCAGCTGTCCTTGTTAAAGCAAGGCCCGACACTTTTATTCTCTTCTTTTATAGCAGAGCCCAGGAAGGCTGATTTCTGCAATTCATTTGGCTTACTTCCTGCCCAAACTGTTGGGCCTTTTGGGAAAAGCACCTAAACCAGGCAGGCATCTCTGCACTGAGTGCAAACATGAAGGAAGGCTGGGAACTTGATGTGTTTCCTGTCAAATATGAGAACTTGTTTTGATTCATGAAGGGAATGCAGTGCCTGGTTTGAAGGGCTTTGATTGTTGATAGATTACCAGGAAAATGTTGGTCTCTTCAACTGTTACAGAAGTGCTTTAAAAACAATTACAAGCAAAAGATGTCACTTCAAAAATGATGGGAAAAAACTAATTAGAAGTATTAGGTCTGAACTTTAATTGCATTTCCATTTTTAGTTTATCAGTGATTTTAAATTAATAACTTTTGGGTGGGAATTTCAGCAATGTTTTGTGACCTAATTTTTTGTTGAAGTTTTGTTTTGATTTTACTTCCATGACAGTATTTGTGGATATGGGAAAGATGCTTTTTTTTTCTTAGTGACATCAGTGTCACATAAGTCACACTAATAAGTTACATTAGTGACATTAAATAAGCTCAAATTGTATAAAGCCACCTTACTGTATTTACAGTTGCAGTAACACCAGAGTGCCTAGTATATTTTTGTCGTGTATCAGTGAGAAATTTAAGTTGTAGTAATTTGGGTTCATATCTCCAGAAAATAAGTGTGCTATACCACATCTACATTTCCTTCTTGTAAATTTATCTGAAGTAATGTAAGTACAAGCAGATGGGAAGGGGAAGTGCAGATGCCACCTTGATTGTCACAGACATTTGGAGGTGGCATGTACCCCAAGTCTACAGGATTGGAAGAACCTCTTCTCTACTGGGATTACTTTTGAATCTGGGAAGGAAGGTGTGCCCCTTGTGTGTATAAAATACAGCCTAAACTAACATAGGCAAGGAAATGGTTGGAAAATTTGAGCCTGTAACATTTGTCTGTAAGACTTTCTAGCTCAGGGCCTGTATGAGGAGCCCAGCATGAGACTATCCAATTATAGGTAATTGGTGGGGTTTTGTTGTATTTTTTTAAACTTGCTTTGAAGTGTCTGCCCTGGTTTTAAGTCAGCAAATTAGACCAATACAGTTTAGTTAAACCTGGTTTGCTTATTTAAAAATACTGGGGGTGAGGAGAGGAGACAGAAACATTCACACACAAAGTGGGACTGCAATTCATAAATTTTTAAGCTGAGTTGCTGGATAGTATGGCAGCCAAAGAACTTGGGTCAGGATGTCTAATATTCTCAGATCACTCAAGGTTACCTTCAAAGAGCACTTCCAGTGCCTGTGAAGTTAATGAAGTTTAACTTTGTGGCCTGTGTTTCAGGCACCATTACATTAATTATTTATTTTCTGTAAACGAGGGAAAAAATATATTTTTTTATTAAACACTTCTAGGTAGTCAGTGTAGTGTTGGACAGTGCCTGAATTGCATGATTCTGTTTCAAGACTTTTATTTTACAGTCCAGAGAGCAAAGATGCTTCATATACTAAACCTTCAGTTGCTTCCCTAGCGTATATATGCTTTAGTCAATTGGTATATTTGAGTCATTAGGGACAAGGGATGAAGTTAACTTTATAGTTAACTTTCATTTAATTTTCCTGGGTATTAGAAAACAGCTTGTTTGTTTGCAAGTTCTAGTAGTATGTAGCATTTTCCAAAAAGTGCCAATCAGAATAGAAGATCTGAGGTTTAATTGATTTAACATTTAGCATTCTGTCATGCTAAATGGAGTGAACTTACTGGAATACTGCTTTTAAGTTGTGTGTCAGATGTCACAGGAGAATTGCCTTTTAGGCCTCGAGGTGCTTGTTCTACAGTAGTTTTAGGTGTCTTTGTTGGTTGCTTTCTGAACAGCATTTAGAATGTGTAAAAGTATCAATGTCTTGATCTCTGGAATAGATTACTTACTTCATCTCAGACAGTTGACTCTGAATTTTAAGTCAAGTAAAGATGCAGGTAAGACTTTTTAAAAAAGGAAAAAGTGTACACTGATAATTATTTTCTTTGCTTTTTAACCCTCATAAGAATGTGCAGTTTTTATTCAGGTTAGTGCACAGCTTCGTGAATCACAATTCTATGTTCGGTACTTTTCTTTTTCATTGCTATTTAATGGGCTGGATATAGAGATTTAATTCTGTAGGAATCTGCACATACTTGTTCATTTTTATATATGTATGTAATGTATGTTTCACTTCAGGTTTCAAAAGAGGTGCAGATCCTGGAATGCCTGAGCCAACTATCTGGAGGTATGTATTGGTTCCAGATGTACCTACAAACCCAGTGCACATTGTCACTGGTTTGGGTGTTACCTCCTGCCAGCAACAGTTGTGAATGAGCCCTTGTTTTTAATTGCTGTGGTTCTTGTTTCTTGGGAAATTGAAATGACAAGTCAGCAAAGTTCTAGTTCTTGGGAAGACTTTTCTCTTAATCTTGCTTAGTTTTTAAGATCTGAAACTTCCTGTGTCTTTTGCATGACAGCTGCCCTTCTAATCTGTTGTTGAACTACTTTGTGCAAGTTTCTGAAAAATAACTTCTCAGATTTCTAGCACAGATTGAAGCCAAAACTCAATCTCCTGTCTTTGCAGATGAGGGAATAACACTGCATAAAAGGTGTATGAAATACAGGGCTGTATCCTTCAGTACTAGCTATGTCATGAAGCAAAGTGCATTTGGCTCATGTTGCATCTTTCTTGTGGGACTCTTGGTTATGCTGCAATATTATGGCCTTAGTAATTATTGTGGTATTTACTAATAACTAAATTAGTAATTTATGGCATTAATAATGCTTAAGTTCTAGTGACATTTAAGTTTTATTGAAGGGCTTCCTTGGGTCTAACCAGTTAAAATTTTGGAAAAAGGGCAGTTCTCAAGAAATGCCTTTGATTACTGTGCAGGACCAGGTATTCCTAAAACAAATAGTTGATGGACTGTATTGTTTGCAGAGTCACAGATTAAGTCTTCTAGCTTCACATAGTTACAGTGTATAGAAATCCCATTTTTAGGATTCAGTAGAAACAGTAGAAAATATGGGAAAAAAGTAAGATCATATTACAATTTCAGTGGAATCTTCTGTTGTCTTAATAATCAAGTTGCTGCAGTTGTTTGCTTGCTGACAGTGTTTCTATGTTTAGCTTCACTGGTGGTTTGAGACTCCTTTTTTGGTGTGTTTCTGTAATCTGTAAAGAGTAAAAAAATGTGTTTTGTACCAGAATATATATACATGGATACCACAAACAGATGTTTGGTGTAATCTGAAGCTTACAGATGCTCACTTTTTTAAGCACATGTTGGTGCTCTGTAGGTTTAAATTTTACTTTAAAGGTGGCATTATTTCAGTATTTTGGGGGTTAGTGTTTATTCTGTACATTTGGAAGGCTGTTCCTCCACACTTGTGTTTTACAGACATCTGTTTAAAGCCAAGTACATGCTGCAAATCTGACTTTGATTTCCTCCCCCTCCCCTTTCAGTCTACTTTGGGGATGAAGGCTGTGGTGGTCCTGTTGTAGAGGCAGCGGACGGACAGTGTCAGAAGATGCGTACATTCCAGAGGATGAGGCTGACACTGGCACCAGCTGGCTCAATCAGCTTGCTAATGGCATAGGTTGTACATACAACAAAATGGAGTTTATATGGACCTAACTTATTTGCATTACGGTGTCATTAAATAAATACTGTTTGAATGGATGCATATTGTTTTTAAGTCTTTATGTAATATAATGTAGTTGTTTATTTATTACAGAAACCCGTGGTGGGGGTTTTATTTTGTTGTGGGTTTTTTTTCCCAAAATATATGATATTTATCTCCCATACTTATCCCTGTTAACGATTGCCTTTTGGGTAAAGATTCCTCTTTATCTTCACAGTAACCAGAAAATTGAGCTAATGTTTTAAATACTTCAATATTCTTCCAAGGTTCCTTGTCCAAATGTTGGTAAGCCTCTGTGGCTGATTACTGTGCTGATCCACTTCGGGTTTTTTATCTCCTTCTGGATTCTTTTATCCGTGAATACAGTAAGGATTGAGGGGTGTGTTTCCTAGCACAGATACTAAAAAAGTATACTTTTCTGCTAAACTTACCTTTAAATGCTATCTGTGTTTTGTGGGATTTAGGATGGGATAGGAGGACACAACAGTTGAGTGCTCTGTGTGTATGTGTATAAATTGCTCTTACTGTAAAGGGAAGTTACTAAAGTATAACTGAAGGAAGAAAACAAGTACACTAAACAAGGTATGTGCTTCTTTGTTATGCTGAATTTGTGCTCTTTGGAGTATGGTTGTTTTGATTTCAATTGATTTTCTCCCTTTTAACACTGAAGTTGAAGCACTAAAATGGTGGCCCTTTGGTTTCTGTTAAATAGAAGTTTTTTTGGGGTAGATTGCTCTCTCCCTTCCAGAACTGTGCAGGGTAGTTTGTATCTCTGCAGTGATTTTAAAAAAATAATGTTTATTGGCCCCAAATTATCATTGCAACAAAGGTATTCTAGATTTTGGCATGGCTTTTTTTTTTCAATGCCACAGATCTTCAGGCAGTTTTTACATAAATTAAATGTTTAGGAATAGGAGATTCCTCAGTTTTTAATCTGCCATGACAATTCATGGTAAAATGTTACTGTGTTTAAGGGCTGTGATTGGAAAATCAGGGAGAAATGAGCCAAGGGAAAAAACTTAAATTGAAAGACAAGGATTGGCAAGAAAAAAGTGAAAACGTTTATGACAGCTAATGCAAACCATCATGTTCTTTAAAATTCCATTAATCATGATAACTCAGTCAAATATCATGAAATACTGGCAAGGCTAACAGGCTGGTGACAGTGGAAGAGAGCAAGGACTGAATGCAGAACAGTTTCTCGTGACCATATATCCTTTTGCTATCCTAAAGCCTTTCTAGTGCCTTTTCTCTTATGGTGACTTGAGATTAATGTAACTGCTCATATGTCTTAAATTATGAAACAAATTAAATTTTTGATGATTTTTCTTCACTTATCCTAATGATAATAAGAATGAAATAACCTTTTGGTACTTGGTAGTGGTTTTAATCATGATTAGGAACATTTTTCTTGAATGATTTTTGTGCAGTAACCTGAGATACTCAATGCTAAGAGATATAATACTCAATGTGAAGTAATTCATATTTCTCAATCAGATTTTGCATTTCACGTGGGTGTACAATATCCAAAATGCAGCAATGGGTGGATGGATCCAAACACCTGCAGAAGTGTATTTCATGTGCTCTGTTGTGTGTCTGACATTTGGGGATGTGGTTTGTGGGTCATAACCGCCACATGGTTGCTCTGGCTGCTTTCCAAGAATGATAGTATTTGGCAAGAGGTAGACAAATAGGGAAGTGTTTCCTCTTTCATTAGAAGTTTTACAAAAGCATGCATATGTCAAGCACAGGCCAGATTCTGTGACGTCTCCGTGCTGAACGTCTGTCTTAAAAATAGTTCAATTTCAAGTTTTTTGCTACTTGGAATTATTGGCTAAATATTGCTTGTGCATTTTTTACTTTAAGCACATTGGATAGGGAATTTTTGGCAACTCACTGCTACTGAAGTATGTTTCAGGAAAGTCATTAGCATAGAAATCTTGGGTTTTCAAATTGAGGGAAAAAAAGTCTTCTATAGTACCTTCAAGTCAGGTTAAATTGAATGCCAATATGTAGTATAATGTTTTTTGTTTATATATCCAGACTTGCATTCTGTACAGTGTTCTTTCTGTAATTAAAAGGTGACTGAAGCTGCTTCTTAAATAAATGTTTATATACGGTGTATATATGGTTATATATGTATAATAAACATTTATTCCCTGGTGTAAAAAATATATAGGTACTGTTAAATCTTGGTAATTAATTGTAAGGTAGCAAAAAAAAAAGGAGATATTTTTCTTCAAGTTTAAAAATTAAGAAATCTTTGGTGTGGATGTTTTGAAGTTACTTTGCAGTTTTTGTCATTTTCACAAAATTTGGATCTGCTGTGTAAGAGCAGATAGTAGTGGTCTGAGAAGTTATCCATTAAATAGATTCCTGTGAAGAATCACAATTTCCTTGAATAAGGTCAGGAAATATGCTAGTTTTAGCAAGACTGAGGGTTGTTTGTTGATGCTAAGAAGAGGGCAGGTCTGTGGAGTGAGGTGGAATAACTCTCATGTTGGTCAAGGCTGAGGACTTTATTTAGATGTTAGTAAATTCAAATGGTTTCATCTATGATTTTTTCCTTTCTGGTTTTCTCCCAGTAGAACTAGAGAAAATTTTATTTTACTGTCACATGGGAGACACTTAAAAAAGAACAAATGTTAGTTTTCCTGCTTGATCAGTGCCTTGCACAGCCAGGTGCAGATTCTTTTCTATGATGGGGTTTGTGACGGAGTCCTGTGAACTCCCAGTGTTGGAATACAGCCAGTGAGCATAGTTTACTGAAAAAATGTGCTCTGGCTACCACAGATGAGTTCAAGGCTACAGTGTAGATGTGTGAAATAAAATCATTGGTGCCTTCCTGTGTTTGGTGGAGATTGTACTGACTTTGAGGTATCCCGTTGATCTTAGCCCAGAGATAGGGATTGTTTGGCCTTCAAAGTGGAGGGAGGTGAAGTGTGCTTGTGGTTGCCTCAGTGTCAGGGAAATGCCACCTGTCACTGAAGCTTGTTGTACCTGGTGACAAGCAATTGTGCAAGGGACAGAGAGGGAGTCTTGTGAGTTTGGTGGTTTTCTTGGTCTTGGTGTATGGACTGGTAACAGGGTAGAAAAAGCATGGTCAGTTTAGTGTCAGCACTAAAGCGGAAAAGAACCCCAAAACACAACTGCCTTTCAGTATAATTTTGTTCTTAATAATTTATGAAGAAACTTATCTATGTTCTCCATAAACTCTTCAAGGCCTGGCCAGTTGTGAGGCAAAATTAAGGTGATCAGGAATTCGTACCAGGTTTCTAATTCTACAAATTCCTGGTGTAGACACAACTGGTACAAAGTAACTGTACTCTATCTCATCACAGTTCTAAAACAGAGACTGTGTGATTTTTTTATTCCTTGAATGGATTTATCAGCAAAGCTCCTTTACAGGTGAACTATAACATTTAAGCACATAAACTGTGCAGACCAGATAACTGTTCAGAATTTTGTCACAACATGCCCATTTTGGTGAAGTATAAAACTTGTTTTTTGCTACTTTGTATAGGTGTCTTCCAAAATGGCTGTAGGTGACAAAGAGCTGCTTAAGATCTCTTCTTGCATTGTGTGGTAAATGAAACAGACATCTAACATAATGGTTTTTATCAGGAGAATTGCTAAATCAAACTATATATACCCCAGATATTTTTTGTAATATTTTGTTACAGGCTTGGAATTTAAGCTATGATGATACTGATGATACTTGGAAATTAAAGCTCATTACATCAGTTTTCACCTCAGGAGAAGAAACCACATCCTGTTAAATGTCATATGACTAAGTTAATTTTTACAAATAATGACTTAATTGCAATTTCTGAATACTTTTCCATGATGGTTTATCATGCAATAGCCATTTCTTTGTTGAGCTTGTAGGTTACATACATTGTTTCTTGGTCGTGCTAGGTTAATTCAGGATTAGAGGATGAGTTAGATGGAGGGAATGTTTATCTGCTGTGTGAAGAAGAATATGGCAGGGCGAATCAAATCTCAGTGTTTTGATTCTGATGGTGAATGTTTGTTTTTAAAACCATTTTCTCAGGAAAGATTGAATTTTAGATTCTGGTCACTGAATAGAAATCCAGATTGCAGGATTTCTGTAGAAATGTCAGTCCTGAAAATACAGGAGTATTTTGTTAAAAATGTTTAGATTACAGAAATTGGTTGATTTTGCTAGTAATTTATGGAGGAAGTAGTACTTCAAGGTTGAAGCCTGCAGAGGTTGCATTTTTTGGGAGCACGGGTAGGTGGGTTTTGGTTTTCCTCTTATCAAGAAGAGGAAAGAAATGCACTGAGAAATCAGAAATTGTTATCTAGTCATTTGACTTGAAAAGCAAGGACTTAGNATATATTTTACCAGCACCTTGACCATCAGGACTTTGTATACTACTTCATACTTACCTTTCCACCATTTTATCTTTTAAATTAAAAGTTGAAAAGATTATTAGTTACAAATAACAGTGGCAAACATAGGGGGAAGTTTCACATCAAGCTAAGCCAACACGATGGCTCATTACTGCTGAAGAGTGATTCTGCTGCCATGCTTTACTGGTTGTGTAACTCTTCCATCTCTTGTCACATCAGCTTGGTTTTGCTAATCTCACTTGCCATCAGCTGTTAATAAAATCTGTGGAAGTACTAGAGATGCAGGCAGTGTCATTGAAGTAGCTGTTGTTTGCCAAAATTCAGTTTTTACACCAATAGTGGGTAGGGAATGGTACTGCAGCGTGGGAAGTTGGTGAAGCTGAAATGCTTTCCACTCTTTTTTTCCCTGAGAAATTTCTTACACAATAAAGTAGGGGTACAGAATTGAAAAATGGTACTTCAGAGACTATCCCTTACCCCTCCCCACCTTTTCTATTACAGATGACTTTAATATTAGGTTGCATTGTCTTTTTGGTTTTTTGAGGGGTTTTGGGTTTTTTTTCTCTTATCCAGCATTCTGGTGTTAGGGCAGCTGCTCTTATGGGTATGTTTTTCATCCTAAAGTCTGTTTCTTAATATTGTGGGCTTTTCTTGAGTACTGTATAACGTATGCATGCTTTTCAGCATAGCTTTACCTTCTTCTTTGGGAATTCAAAATCAGGATGAAGGAACCTTGTAATCTCTGAAGCATTCCAGAATCTCAGTGTGAGTTTAACTAAAGATGAATGGAAATGTGGGGAAAGGCTAGCTGGGATGTGCAGGGCAAGGCTGGTCCTATACAGCAGCAGCCAAAATGCTGCTTTGGTGGGTAATTTCCTTTTTTTTTTTTTTTTTTTTTTTTTTTTTTTT
>WEIU01005693.1:348179-386702 GCA_013389925.1 Aegithalos caudatus | reverse complement strand
TTTTTTTTTTTTTGTCAGAAAGAGAAGATCAGGAGCCTGTGTGCCACCTCAGTGGATTGACCTGGATTCCAAAGGAAGTTTGCTCAAATATGTAGTACAAAAATTTCAGACCTTGGGCAGAAATAGAAAGTGATTTCCAGGGACACTCTGACCTCAGAGCTGCTGAGTAAGCATGGCTGAAGGCCTCACTTCCTCCATGGGCTGCTTTTTGGAAGGGAGAGTGGCTCCTACAGTGAAAGCGAGGAGGATTGGGTGGCAGGTCCTCCCTGGCAAAGGGTTCTGGCTACCTGGGAGTCACACCTGCTTCCTGAGGGGGAAAAGCCCCTCTCCCTGGAGTTTCATTTATACTCATGCAAGAGGTTCTCATGCAGCACACCAGCTCTCACATACCCCTTCCTTGGCAGGGGCTCTGTGTGTGCCTGGCAGGGGAACACCACAGCTCTGCCCGCTCTGGTCAGGTGCTCCTCGCTGTGAAGTCCCTGTCCCTCATCAAAAATGCAGACTGTACTCAGTTTCCCCTGCTGATGTTAACATTACGTGCAAGACCAGAAGTTAAAAATAAAAACCAGAAGCAGCCAAGCTGAACCACTCTGATACGAAACCATCCCCTTCCCCCAGCCCTTCCCTATGATACACCCAGCCCTTCTCTACGTGTGACAACGGCAGTTCTGGTGTGGAGAGGGAACTTCTTGTGAATCTCCCTTTGTACTTTAGCCCAGCATCATCGACCGTCACTCCCTGCTGCTCTTACTTAGATTTTCATTGTTAGTCACAAATACTCAAATATTGAGATCTCTATGGTCTACTTTTTTCTGATACTCCTTGTCTGGACTTGTCAGTATTTTGAGAGTGCCTGGACTTTCAAAACATGCCTACACGAAGGCAACACGGGATATTGTCTTTATTCCTTATGAATACAGGAACAATTGGCAAGCATGAACAGAGAGCAGAGGCCTTGGTCAGACTTACAGGCATTTTTAAGGAAGGGTAAATTAAAGTTTTGTGTTTCATTTCACATTATTTTTATTATCTGTTTGCAATAGTCTGTGCAAAATTTTTCTTGTGGGAAGTTGTATATTTTATATGTTTTGCAAAATTACTACTTTCTAAAATGTGACCTTCTACTATTTTTTTAAAAGTCATATAGAAGACATTCCATGGAGACTCCTATGCTGTTACCAACTGCACATCAAGTCTCCCATTTAGCCTGGGTCCCAATTATTTAGTGAAATTTGCTGCTTTCTACATAACATTTAGCATGTTGTTCCACAGCTGTTATAAGCTGATATAGAAACATAGACTGATACATTAGTGTGCTGTCCCTGGGCTTATTTATTACTCAAATTTAATTTAAAGCTCTTTCAATGAGCCCCGCTAACTCCTGGGAAGTGTGGACATGCTACCACATGGGTACAAACGTGGTAAGGATGCTACTGAAAGAGTATCACTGCCAGTCTGTCTGCTGACTTCTGCCGTGAGTCACTTTTTCTCACCACATACCATGTATGTCAGCACTGGTTTGAGCTGTTATGTCAGACTGGGGAGGGGATCTGGCTGGAAAATAAGACACTAAAGGAGTTTTAATAGTTTTAATTAGACTCTGGTTTGTGATCTGAGTGACTCTGCCTGCCTGAACACTTGTGTCAGTATGATGGAGCAAGCTGCAATGCCTGACTCCTGGGAGAGTATCAATAACAAATTAATAAAAATCACTGTGCTTTTGTGTTTAGCATGAAAAATGTTATAACTCATCTGAAAATAAATTTCACCTCTCATACCTCCAAAGCAGTACAAACTCTTGAAAACAGATTTAAAAAGGAGGCAGTTTTAAGACATTGATTGTGCCATCACTTTTTATTAACAAACAGAGCTAGTAGCTAAAGTAAATTTGAATTAATGAGGACTTTTGTCCCCCCACCTGTTTTCAACTCCAGACAATATTTAGGACAAATTGTTATTATTATTATTATTATTATTATTATTATTAGTCAGTGACTGGTATTTTTGGTCAGGTCTACCCTCTTGCCCATGGAAAGCCATTGCACATGTTTTAAACTCTTGTAACTCCATTGATTTTGATAGAACTTCCCTTGCCTGATGAAAGAGCAAAGAGAGTCAAGCAGCTGCATGACCACTGTCATGCTTTGCCATCTGAATGGGTAAGTTGACAGCTGTCAACTTTTTCTGATGTGCAATGGGGTTGCAAAACCATTTAGACAGCAAATTTCATGAGCTGATAACCCCTGGAAACAGAGTGTTTGAAAGGAGCATTGATGTGTTGGACACATGGTTTATCCAGAGCTCCTAGTGCTCTTGGGTCTGCAGAGAACATCTGCAGAATAAAAAGCCTGAAAACAGTCAGGAAAACAAAGCTGGCTTTCCTGGCTTATGGTGACGATAAAAAAAAAGGTTTAACATTTCTAGAATTCCATCACTTTTTGATCCATGTTTCATATCTTTCCTATTGTGTTCCTATAGAGAAACCTTTTGTAAATCATTTCAGGGAATTGGTCACAGGGGTAATGAAAATACCTGCTTCTCAGATTAAGATCAGTGTCACAGATGAAAAGTTGTTTTAAAACAAACTTTCTTAAAGACAATGTAAAATTACTGTAAGAGGGTGAACTCAATGACAGTATTTCTATTGAATTCATTATAAAACTGGCACTGTCTTAAATGTAAAAGGAAAGACAGACAAAGTGGGAAATGGCTTCTACGATCCCTCCCAAAATCTATGTAATTTGTTCACTCTCTTCTGAGCCTGAGGTCCTTCTTATCAGATTTTGAGGAAATTCTTTTAAAAGCAGTACCATTAAAACCAATGCTAACATAGTAAGAAATATGTTAATTTTTTGAGACACTACAAGGAGAAAAATAAGTCAGATGATATCAGAAAAGGAGGAATTACTAGTTTCAAATATTAGATAAAACTGTTTGAAATCCTTTGTTTGCCATTGACACAGGACACTTCTTTGCCAGGGGACAAAGTCACTCTACCTGTTCTGCCACTTCTCCCTTCAAGTTGGTCCCACAAGTATTAGTAATCTTGATGTAGCCTGGAGTAACTCTTCTTGGAGTGAAGATTAAAAGTTTCAAAGTACATGATGGGATCATGATATTTCATAATTCCAAAATGAAGTCACAGGTTTTCCGTAGTAGCAAGCTTTTTATTTTGAAATAGATTTTCTGTGGCCACTTGCCAGAAGTGATATTTATTGTTAAAGATTTTGAAATGGATTACTTTTTTAATTTGAGAAAAAGGTTGTAAAATTTCTAATTTGTTCATTAAAGGTCTTTCCCTGAATAGCTCTCCCTGCCACGTAGGAATCTCTAATCCCACAGTCCCTTGATATTTCTGAAGTTTGCTCTTAGTTTCTTACTGATATGTATATTTTTTGTATCCTCAACCCCTTCCCCTGCACCTAAGTTCAGCTTCACCAAATGTGTTTTCCCCAAAATCTCCTTGTGCCTAGAATGTTCCTTTTTGCGATATTGCATAAGATAGGCTTCCTTTCAGACTTAAGAAAGCATCAAACTACAAATTTTAGGCTTTGACCTGGACTAAAAAATCCATGGAATATAATTTACTCAGATAGCCTCAGACAATATATATTTTCCTGATGAAGCACTGGTGAAGTCCTTTGAAGCAGCTCGTGCACATATTTAGTCTACTTTCTGCTCTTTCCTATTGTATTTTTTACTTTTGTTTCTTGCTTCAGCATTTGCAGCCTGTTATTCTCACCAAGAGTTTATCTGGGAAAACAAGGTCACATGAAAAGCATCAGTTACACTACTGCAAGCCAGGGCTACTCTTCAGCCTTGCAAAGGAAATATCAGCAAGAGTTTTCATCACCTTAATTTTCTTCCCATCAATAATCTGGAATGCTTTTAGTAGATCATAAGTTATTTACATGAAATAGAAAATATTTGTTTTTATCTGTAAGTGCTCTGAAAAATCAGGAGTGGCTCCTGGCATGTCCAAATTGTGGGAAAGCTGTGATAGCTGCTCAGATTTTTTGTCTTGACCACAAAGTGAATTAGGAATGAGAATCTAGAATGGGGGGGTTTGGGGTGCAAAAATCGGGCATATTTAATAAGGTGGCTATTTACAAATTGAATGGATATAAGGTAAGTGTAAGTGATCCCTACAGGGGACCATTGGCCCACGATGTCCCTTGCTCTGGGGCTCGGTGATGATGTTACACCTCAAACACAAATGCCCAGGGCAAGGGACTGCTGGCATCACCACACGGCCTGGTTGGCACCAAGTGCTGCCACAACGCAGATGATTCAGAAGCCACAGGGACAGGCTTTCTGAACCACAGCTCCTGATGTCTGTAATGTCATCCTCAGTGACACTGCTGTCCTCTTCCTGATGTAAAAAAGGGGCACGATTACTTCAGCTCTGTCCGATACCTCCACTACAGACGGCGTTGTGCTGCACTGTGGTACAGTGAGATGTACTGTATGTCAGCTATGAGTAACAGCATCGAGCCGATGCCTGAGGTGGTTCCTCCTCCAGGAGGGAAGAGCATTCCCCTCCTTGGGTTCAAGCTTACACGGGCTGGTTCACAGCGAAGCTGCTGAAAACTCCACGTGCTGTTTTACAGACTCAAAGGAGGGGGAGCAGCTCCTCTCGCCGCTGTGGGAGCAGGAGCCCGGGGATCACACAGTGATCACTGTCCTCTCTGCGCTGGGGAAGCTCTGGCAGAGGGATGGTCTCTATGGTAAATTTTAGCGTTTGCTCTGAAAGGAGCCAGAGGATGCCCTCGGCACTTCACATGGCCTGGAACTGTTCCTGATGATTGAAGCATTCCTGTTTGCATATTGATTTCCCCAGCTCCTTTCACGGGGTTATCTTAGGTGTGCAAGAACCACAAACAGGTGCTTTGGCCAATGTTTCTGAGCCAGCCTGTGCACACCCGTGTGCAGTGGGACAGGTGAGGATGGCTGCTGGGCCTTCATCCTTCAACAAAGCTTTTTTAAAGAAATGATGTTTGGAGCCTTTAACTTCAGCACACATTTCTCAGCACGCAAGGAGCTGGCAGATGTAATTACCTTCTGCTCAGACAGAATTTTATGCAACGTGGCAGGAATATGTTAAGTGTTTCCTGAAAAGAAATGAAAACTTCCCATGACTAAGCAATAGAGCACCAGGAGAAAAAACCATGCAATGTCCTGGCACGTAATATGTTTAGGCATAGTAAATAATCTGTTTTACATAAATAATGTAGTTCATTCCCATTACAAATAACCATTCACATATGCAGGGCTTATGTCATTTCTCTCTGCTGACGTCCAACTTTCCAGTCTTTTGCATTTTATTCATTACTGTTATTTAGTATACAGTACTGATACATTTAATTTTTGACAATTCATGCGATATACAGATTTTCCTAAACAAATAGCAGTACCCACAAAATTTAGCTTTTAAGCTAAATGTTATTACCACTGAGCTGCAAAAGAAGTTGAGGTTATTGTTGTTGGCAGGTTTTTCTCATGAGATATTTTAGATGTCTTTTAAATAAAGGTTTTGTAAAGGACTAAACAGATGAAAGAGTTGAGCCTGGTTTAAATTACTAAGATGAAATTTCAGAATTAGGATGCTTGTGGTATTTTTGAGCAGAGGATCAGGGATTTAATTCATAACTCTATTTGAACTTAGAAAGTGAAATTGTTTAAATGGGGAATATCACATTTTATCTTGTTTAAAAATCTATTTCTACATGGAGATTCTTTAAATATTACAGGATGGAGTTTTTCCACTGCATGAAGTGTTCAATAAAATTGGGGGTATACCAGCAAAATGCATCTTGTTGACTTTCCCGATATTGCAAAACTGGTAATTATGTTGCTGGGAATTTTTATTGAAAAGGATAATTCAATGGGGATAATCATACATGTCTCAGCAAAGAAAGGGATTAGAAGGAAATTGGAATCTCTCCTATTGGTGGAGAGATTATTATTAACTCCTATTAACTCCTCATTCACGATTTCACCTCTTCTCAATGTTTTTCCAGCTAGTAACTCCAGAAATGAAACTGAAGAGCTATCACAACATTTTAGATCTCCATAACCTAACAGATAAGCTCTGACAATAGAAATATAGTTGAAAAAATTCCTGCCTTCACAGCTAAGGACATAGTGCCAACTATTGCACAATTTTGTGTCTTGTTGCATGCTTTTGGGATAATCATAAGTAAATTTGGATCTCACTCATTTCATTATCAGTCACAGCCAGCACAGTTTCATGAGAGGAAAGTCCTTCTTATCAAACCTGATTCCCTTTATGATAAGGTAACCCACCTAACTGATCAAAGGAAGCCAGTTGAGGTAATCCATTTGGAATTTAGGAAATCTTTCCATACTGTTTCTCACAGGATCCTTCTGGATGAAATGTCCAGCACACAGCTGGATAAACACGTCATGAAATGGGTGAGCAGCTGGCTCAGGGGTCAGACACAAAGGGTTGTAGGGAATGGGGCGACATCAGACCGGGGACCTGTCACCAGTGAGGTTCCTCCGGGCCCCATCCTCAACCCTGTGCTCTTCAATGTCTTCCTTTATGACCTAGATACAGGACTGCAAGTTCACAGATGATACTAAACTGGGAGGAGCTTCAAAGGCAGGGAGGCCCTGCAGAGAGACCTTGACAAATGAGATGCCTGGGCAATCACCAACCACAAGAAGTTCAACAAGAGAAAATGCTGGATTCTGCACCTGGGATAGGGCAGTCTTGGATGTGTGTATAGACTGGGGATTGAGAACCTGGAGGGCAGTGTCATGGAAAGGGACCTGTGGGTCCTGGTTAATGGCAAATTAAACATGACCATCCAGGGCCCTGGCAGCCAGGAGGGCCAACCCTGTCCTGGGGGCACCAGCCAGGCAGGAGAGGGGATTATCCTGCTCTGCTCTGCTCTGCACTGGGGCGGCCTCACCTCCAGTGCTGGGGGCAGTTCTGGGTGCCACAATATAAGAAAGTTATTAAACTGTTATAGAGGCAAAGGAGATCAACAAAGACGGTGAAAGGCCTTGAGGGGAAGCTGTGTGAGGAGCAGCTGAGGCCACTTGTTCTGTTCAGCCTGGAGGAGGGGGCTGAGGGCAGACCTCACTGCAGTTACAACTTCCTCGTGAGGGAAGAGGAGGGGCAGGCACTGATCTCTGCTCTGTGGTGACCAGCAACAAGGAATGGCCTGAAGCTGTGTCAGGGGAGCTTTAGGTAGAATATTAGGAAATGGTTGTTCATGCAGAGGGTCTTTTGGCACTGGAATGGGCTCCCTAGGGAAGAGTTCACAGCACCAATCTGGCAGAGTTCAAGAAGCATTTGAGCAATATGCATGGGCACATGGTGTGATTCTTGAGGATGGTGCTGTGCAGGGCCAGGAGTTGAACTCAGTGAGCCCTGTGGGTCCCTTCCAGCTCAGCTGATTCTGTGATTATCTTTCTGGCACTTCTGTTGTTCAAGATGCAGTAAATGTATAACTTTGTTTTTTTCCAGAAAACTCCTGGATTATTTTGAGGCAAAGTGTGCCTCTGATTTTGGCAGGAACTGGTACATGAAAGCACAGCTGTGGTAGCAAGTATTCCTAGTTTCAGGCCTCTTAGGTAAGAACAGTAAGACACATATGAAGAAAAGCAAGCCCAGGCCCTTTAGTTAAAAATGTGGGGAGAGGAGGTGATCCAGGCAGTCTTAAGTGGTTGGCTTCAATAGTATGCAAAGCTCTCAGGAAAATTCTGAATGAAAGGCAAATAGAGGTTAGGAGGTAGATAAAATGAAACATAACTTTGCAGTGTTGGATTGTGTCAGCCCAATAGACTCATTGAGAAACTATTTCTTACACAAAGGAAACATGTTTCCTTCCTGGAAATTTCAGTTAAGCCTTTTCATGGACACTTGTGGAGATGGAGTGAGGAGGGAACAGGGAGAATAAGGAATTAGGAGTGCATGGAGCTGGCTAAAAGGGAGAGAGCACTGCTGAGTGTTGATTAGCAGATGATGAGGAAGGAATTCATGAACAGGCTACTGTAATGGCAACAAGTATGCTGTGTGGAAATAACAGTGGAAAGGAAGGATGCTGGTGTCCATGGCAGGTGTGCTGCTAAGGTGATCTTAGATCAGTCTGGTGAGGTATATCCATTAGAAAAGGGAGAATCTTACTGGTCTAATTCAAAGACATTTGTGATATTTCACTTCAATTTTTCATATGCTTCTGATTGCTCTATGTCAAACATAGAGCAATGAACTCTCAAACATGAACTTTAACTGAAGGGTGCCAATAGTGGTCAGAGGGATGGAGGGCTTTGTGCTGGAAGGGAAGTGGGAAGTGGATGCTGTGTTTACTCTAGTGAAAGAAAGCTTCAGAGCAGGACCAAGACTTCTTATTAGCAGTGTAAGTACCAGAGAGGATGCCAACAAACTGATGGGACTAATATAGTCTTGAATAGAAGTGTGTCTTTCAAGTAGCAAAGTGCTTCCTAACCATAGAACAAATTTTATAACCAGAAAAGTGTTATACAGTGGGACTGGTCAAGCACTGGAAAAAGTGCCCAGTGGCTACTGAATCTCCATCCTTGGAGGTGTGTGAAAGTTGACTGGATAAGACATTTAGCATCTTGATCCTACTTCAAAAGAAATATTTCAGTAATGGGATGGCCTGGCTGGCCTCCAGGGATGCCTCCTACCTGAATGATCCCATGTTCCATTAAAACAATAAAGTTCCCAAATACCTTCCATAGCACATGAGTATGAAGCAAAAGGCCTCAATATAGGTTCCACAAGTTTCAGAGTATTATACTGGAGACCAGAGAATGGCCAAGTAATGAAAAAAGAGGTGATGAGAGCTGAAAAAAAAAATCTGCTTTTTCAATAAAAAACAGTACAGCTGAGGCAGAATTCAGATATAGAAAAGGAGTGGGTAGAAAACAGAATTAGGATGTAGAAAAAGAGTGGATGGAAAAGGAAAGAATCAAAAAAGAATTAAAGGGAAGAAGGAAAAAGACAAGGTCAGGAGCTGCACAGATTTGCTAGTGTTCTGTAGAACTGAATTTCTTTGGCAGGTCCAATAGTTCAGCCTTTACTAAATCATTTAGAAAGTGAAATGAAGTGGGGAAACAAAGTGGCCTGGCCTTTACTTTTGCACTGTGGAATTATAGAGCTTGCAAAAGATGGGGCTGTAGCCTAGACAGTCAGCAACATTTTGACTCAGCCCTCTCTCCCAAACTCCTCATCTTCCCCAGTAAGGCTATACAAGCTGGTAGAACCATCTCTAGGAGAAAAGAGGCAATTATTTCTTCAGGCCTATTCATCTCTGAGACCAGTAGGAGAAATCCATTTATTGTTTGTAACTCAGTTTTCTACCATGTCATTCCACTGAAATAAATGCAGGCAATTTGGCTTTTAGTCCATTAGACATACCATTAACACAGGAACACGTGTACAGGGACTGGGCTGATACTTTTCTGAACTAAATGGAAATATTATAATTCAAGGCCCAAGAAAAAATTTTAGTGACTTTTTTTTTTTTTTTTTTTTTTTTTTTTTTTTAAATTGAAGTAGCAGGCAAAAAATAAACATACAAGGGGAAACATGAGTAAAAGATACTTTCATGTGAAAGGCTATCTTATTTACTGCATTCTTTCAAATGTGAAAGGAAAAATTTCATATGCTTTTGGTAATTAGATTGAGCTACAACTGTTATTTCTGACAGTAAAGAGGTACTTAAGGCTCAGCTTACCCTAAACTTGGGACCCAAAGTATAAGTATAAACCTTCATTGATTCATGATGCAATTCTCCTTGTATGTGCAAGCAAGTCTTGGCCTCTGTGAGGTGCAGGGCAGCAGTACATGCAACATATGTATGGTTCTGCATCCTGTCCCTGCAGCTTTTCTCTGATTTTGCATTGTTTCAGCCTTGCACCGAGAGCCAGGGCACAGCTCTGTATCTCCTGGTGCCCTGCAGTGTGCTGCCTCTCAGGTGCCCGTCCTGGGGGCCCAGGTGGCTCTGCAGGTTGCTGGCAGCACACACACCACTACTGCAGCTGTCAGCCTGCCTTGGGAGCTCTGCATGCTCACCTCTGTGTGAGCATGTACAGGGGCTCCTTGCTGAGGTGGCAGATGCCCTGCTCTCCCAGCACAGCCATGTGCAGAGACACAGGTCTGAGAATTGAAACCAAAACCTCCCCTGGNAAACCCAAAACCCCCCCAGAAAAAAAAAAAAAAAAAAAAACAACAAAAAAACCCAAAAAAAACCCAAAAAAAAACCAAAAAAAAAAACCAACACCACCAAAAAAATAACAACAAAGCAACCATTTCTAATTGTTTGGAAGTGCCCTGTATTCATTACCCAGAGACAGACAACAGTGAATAGACAGGCTTCTCCCCAGTGACTTAAGGACTGTAGTCACTCATTTACTAAAGGAAGATGTGTCATTCTGGGGAAAGGATCACGTCATTCTGGGGAAAACCACACCCACTTTTGAATGTATTTTCTGGCACCCGAGGATGTGACAACAGAGAAATGTGATAGCTTGGCAAGTGAGGCCAAGTGAAAATTGAAACATGTCTGTGCTTGTATGGAAGAGGCATTCTCAGATACTTTCTTTCACTTCTCTTATACTCAAATTTCCCTTTTCCATTTTAGTCAAAAACTAGTAACTGTCTCAAAAGCAATAACCTCAATCAGCTGCAGAGATGTGCCTCACAATGTCTTTATATTTCTCATGTTTCCTGTCAGGACACACTATCTTTCTCACCACAGCTATTGTGAGTAGGATTGATACTCTAAGTGCCTGAAAATTTGCTCTGCATCCTCTTCTGAACTCTTTGGTTTGTGAGAATACATCCTTGCTACTATGCCTTCTAATATCTCCTTTCAGCTTTAGGAGCACTCAGTTCTTTGGATCTATCTGCTGCAGTGTGGTTTCTCTGCCCATCTCCTGTTTTGGATCCCAAAGACTTCCCCTTGTCTGATCCACCTTTTCTGATGAACAATCTGGCTGTGGCTTGTCTGTCGCAGTGGAGGATGCAATGTCACTTGAAGGCAGTGCTACTGCAGAATGCCCCAAAAGCAGTGAAAGGAAAGATGTAGTATCTCCAGGATGCCAAGGACTCCTCTGCAGGAGCTTGAATCCAATGCTGGACCTGGCCACCAGTGCCACTTCAGGAGGTAAGGGTCATGGCTGCTGCTCTACAGAGAAGAGGAGAAAGGGAGGTGTTGGGTTTGAACTTAGTGTATATGGAGGCAGCAAAGGACAAGGAGTGACTGTAGAGCTACTTGGAAGAGAGGCCACAGGGACAGGGAGAGGTTTTGTTCAAGAACTATATAAAGAATCAATCACTGGCAGCACCACCAGCCTCTTGTGGGCTGCATGGTGGATGGATCTCAGGGGTCTCAGGCACATCTGACAAGAACAAATAGTTTCTACAGATGCCAGTTGTATTCCTGATGTCCATTCACTATAGGGGGAGGCCAATATTGCTCAGGAAGAGGAGAGATTGAAATACTGAGGGAGAGAAAATGAATGAAATGAATCAATGATGGGCTGTATCTCTACTGCTGAAGATGCTGGAGGCTGCCAGAGGGTGTCCCTGGACAAGGACACTCAGACCTCTCTGTGTTACCAGAATATATGTGTCCCCACTTCAGGGGACAAATACCACTCTCCAAAACAGTTTTTGGGCATGGTTTGGGGGTTAAGACCAATCCATGGCCACTCCTAAGAGGCAGTTTGTGAGCATCCAATCTAGTTTGTGAGATATTTTAATAATGTGAACATGAGCTTCGGTGCCTGAGAATGGTTTAATCACAATTCACTGGCAAAGTTGAAGCATTAGATATTTAGTAAAGTTTCTGGCACCTAAATTAGAGCAAGAAAATCCTGGCCAAACTGCCTAAGAAATAGGAAATCCTGGGCATGAAGAAATAGGAAATCCTGGGCATGAAGTTCTTACAAGCTTGGGACACAGTGGTTGGAAAGCGGCCCAGCAGAAAAGGACCTTGGGGTGCTGCTTGACAGCAGCTGAACAAGAGCCAAGGTGTGCCCAGGTGGCCAGGAAGGCCAATGGCATCCTGGCCTGGATCAGCAAGAGTGTGGCCAGCAGGGCCAGGGCAGGGATTGTCCCTCTGTACTTGGCACTGTGAGGCCACACCTCAAATCCTGTGTTCAGTTCTGAGCCCTTCAACTCAGGAAGTTCATTGAGGTGCTGGAGCTTGTCCCGAAAAGGGCAACGAAGCTGGTGAAAGGTGTAGAGTATAAGTTAAGTCCTATGAGGAGCAGCTGAGGGAGCTGGAGTTGTTTAGCCTGGAGAAGAGGAGGCTCAGGGGAGACATTACTTTCTACAAGTGGCTGAAAGGAGGCTGTAGCCAGATGAGGGTTGCCTCTTTTCCTGAGCAACCAGTGATAGGAGGAGAAGATACAGTCTTAAACTGCACCAGGGGAGGTTTAGGTTGGAAATTAAGAAGAATTTCTTCACAGAAGGAGTGATTGGGCATTGGAATGGGCTGCTCAGGGAGGTGGTGGAGTCACTGTCCCTGGAGGTGTTTAAGGAAAGACTGGATGTGGCACTTAGTGTCATGGTCTACTTGACATGGTGGTGTTTGGTCACAGGCTGAACTTTATGATCTCAAAGCTGTTTTCTAACTAAATTGATTGTGTGATTCTCTAATTCTATTGAGCCAGTCTACTGCACCGAGTGATGACTTTTTTGGATCCTACGTTGTAATTAGCCAGAGACAGATCTCTATTTGCCGCCTTTGTCATGCACTGCCACAGCCTTCCTTTGTTTTTCTGACCAGTTGTGCCAAATACAGCTGGACTCACAGCTTTCCAAGGGCACAGCATAGCAAGGACCCATAGTCCAGGCACACCACTGGAATAGACAGCCTATCTTTGGAACACAGTGCTGGGACCTGCCCCTCTTATGTACCCCAGCAGGGACATGGTTACATCACCCCAGGTGCCAGAGGCATCCTCCATTGTGTCATCTCATGCTTCTGTTGTATTACCTCATGATTACTTTGGAGAGATTAAAGTCTTTATTAGCATTGTTGGAAAAATACAAGTGGTCTCTGGCAGGTTGGTCCTTTCTTTTTCCTTGGAAAGGGAAGCACTTCTCAGGAGGAAGTACTGTCACCCATGAAGGATGCAGAACACTCTTCCTGCACAAGAGGGCATGGGACAGTAGATCTTGGAACCTGGCTGCACAGGGCTTTTTCAGTACTGTCATATCTGAGATGGCACAGACTGAAGAAGTTCTTTACCAAAATCCCCTTGTAATAAGGGGTCAATTGAGCATGCCATTCAGACGTGGAAGTTTGAACGTCGCAGCTGCTTGGTCAGATTTGGCTGCCTTGATTTCTGGTTGACAGGAGTCACAATAAAAGCACCAGTCACTTCAGTATAATTACCTGGGTTGGAAGCATAGGCCTAAGGTCAGGGAAACTTCTGCTTCAGTTAGCCTTTGCTCAAGGCAGCAATTAAATACACACAGTAGGTGAAATATATGCCTAAAATTAATTGAAATTATTTCTATTGTTTAAATATTTTCTTGATACTGCTTAATCCAGTCAGCATTTCATTTATTATCTCATTAAATCCTTTTCTCTGGATTAAGCTAGAATTACAGCCCTGTAATTTAAGGACCCAAATGTTACACCCAAATGCCCAAAAATATCAAGTTAGCTTTACAAACCCAAGTTATGCAACTTGGCTTTGCACTGCTGCTGCACACAGTGAAGGAGCAGCAGAAAAAAAAAGAAAGAAAAATTATTAGGAGGTATGCTTGCCCTCCAGCTGGACTATGTTCTTGTAAAAGCGATAATCTGCGTCAAAGTGATCTAAACAGAACAACCAGCAAAGGAAATTAAAAATGTCATTATTTGACACAGGATTCCACTTGATAAGAATACAGAACAGCTGTAAGCTAAATGAGCCATACAAAACTGCATTTTTCATGGTGTCCTTTATACAGACTTCACAATAATGTCACCAGCCTATGGCAATGAATGATTTGTGCTAGTAACTTATTTTGCCATTTAAAAATGTATTCTTCGTATTTTGTTGTAAAAGAAGCAAGATAAGCTGTAATTTGTAACTGCTTTTGGAATGTGAATTGCTTTTTAAGTCTTCTGACAAAAGAAAACACAGTTTCCAGGCCTAAATCCTAAAATAGCAAAAAACTGAAACAGACTTACTACTTACAAACTTACTTTTTTACATGCATGGTTTTAGAGAACAAGTTTTGCTTATTTATATACATATATATATACACATAAAATATAAGTTAGTATGTATTTTAATACAAAATTTAAAGAAAAGATAAAACTCCATCAAACCCTATTCTCATTTTGGCCTGGCTGCTTACACAATTCTAGAAAAGATGATCTTGGCAGGTGGAGCAGCTAAAGCTTTCCCATTTAAAACTGCTTTATGTTTCATCAATTTTCAGTAATTTCAGGCAAGTTTACTGGAACCTTTTCCTGTGATTTCTTGGAGTTGCGAAAACACGTCCCTCTGACACTCACTCTGCAAAAAAGATCCACTTCAGGCCCTGCACTGAATGGGTCTTACCTTGAAAATGAATTTCATTGCCTTCTCCTTCGGACCTGAAGATGCAAATAACGTTCAGGAACTACCGTGCAGGTAAGATAAAGAAATGCTCTTTTTACTCCAAGATGGGAAGAAAATACCCACCCTGTTCCTCAGGAGAGAAGGGCAGTGGAAGTGCAGGCTGCTGCACCAGCCTGGGTGCTGGGGTGTGTGGTGCTACCAGCGGTCTGTTACCGAAGGGGGCGATTCTGCCTACAGGTGGGAAGAGCGACAGGATCCTCACCTCTGTTCTTCCCTCTCCCCTGGAGCCTCCTCAGGCAAACTTGCCACCTTTCTACTTTTATTTCCCAGCCTGTGAAAGAAGGGAAGTCAATCAGCTAATCCCACTTGTTCACTTCTGTTGTGTCTTGCAGGCAGTTTCACAGCATGAGCCTTAGCAGGAGGATACAACAGCAGTATTGCCACTCTCACACCATGCGTTAAGCAAGCATCCCAAGGAGCAAGGATACTAAATATATAATGTGGTTTTCATTTCCTATATTTGCTTTATTTGGTATATGTTTTATTTTACTGGGACACATTTAGCTGTTATTTAAACTCCTATCTATGAACACAAGGCTTGACAATTTTTTCTTTATTGTATTTATCAGTAGTATTACTATTAGAGAAAGTCCAGTCCACTTTAAGGACTCCAAAGATGTTATAGATTTAATAACACATGTTGGAACCCTCAATAAAATCGTGGGACCTTATGAGGCTCTAAAATGAGTGAGACTGCAAATAAATGCTTGCGCTCAGTGTGTTTGTGGTAATTTTCCATGAAGATAAATTGCCTAAAGAGAAAAATAAAAGAGTTAAAACTTCTGGTTTATTTCAGAATAAAATTCCAGGTAACATTACTCTCAAAGCAAAATTAAACATCCTGTCAAGAATGTGTAAGGACCTCAGGTCCCACTTCAACTGAGGAAAATCTTTGCTGGCATTAACCTAGTAGAGCTGGGCTTTGCTCTGTAAAATGTCAACTCTTTCTCTTCCCTTCCTGCCATTCACAGTACTAATACATTGTAAGGATAAATGAAAGTTACATAATGTTCAAAAATTGAAAATATCTCAAGAAAATATAATTCTTCTTGACTGCATTCAGAGTCTTTTGTTGTCTGAGGGAGTCTGGGATTCTACATTCTGTAATGTTGCTGTGTGTTTGAGAATTAATAAACTAGTAGGGAGAGATTTTCAAAAGCACAAATTGCAGCCATGAGGCCATCTGCCATGGTTTTTACAACTCATCTTGACTGGATTTCTGAAGGTTCTTCCTTTGCTCTTCTTCATGCTGATGCTCAGGCTGATGTGGTGGCTCCAGTAGTAAGAAACATGGTCTCCTTAGAGCGCTCTCCTTGGCACAGTCTCGCAAACCTCACAGATGAGGAGGAGGTGAGAGTCTTGCCCAGGAGTGTGGGTGATCTGCCCTCAGGTGAAGACCAGGAAATGACTGAGAGCCTAAACTCGCCACTGCCCCTTTTACATCTAAACATTATGACCTGCTGCTTTGCTGTTGTGATCTTTTGCCAGTGCCCTTCTCCAGCTGGTCCAGAAACTCATTCTTTTGGTGTTGCTGTCATGCTTAGGAAAGACCTCAAAGATTCTATCCTCACATCAAATTGTGAAATAAAAGACTAGAGCTATTCAGGATAGCTCATATACACTCACCTCCATGTCATCATCCAGAAGCCTCTGAGCTGGCTTGTCAATCTTCCCATCTGGCATGTTCTTCTGGGTTTATGAATAGCCACCTCCATCAGCAAGCCTGTGAGATATATGACATACACCATCCCTGGGTGACAGAGAGAAATGACACAGGGACATGAATTCCAAGCTACCTATCAGACAAAAATCTGTATAGAGTTGTTCAACTATATATATATATAGTTGTTATTGTTGTTGATGTTGTTGTTTCTTTGGTATTTTCTTGCAGTTTGTTTTGAAGTTTTGGGGAGCAGTGTCATACCTTTGGACCAAAGCAAAGGAATGGCAGTGCAAATAAGTCAGTAGACCAATGAATAGTCTTAAATTTTTCTTAAACTGAATTTTGACATGTGTTCAACCAACATTAATCCTCCAACAGAGAGAAACACATGGTGAGCTATGGGTTTCAGATGAAACAGTTTCCAGATCTAGTTTGTGCCTGTGCTGCTGCTGGAGGGAAGGCAAAAGAGTCGGGGAAGAAGATGAATAGGGAATAAGCAATGTGGTACTGGAAGGATTACTGTCATACTTCTCTGTTTTGGCATAGATCTTTCCTTAACACATGGTAAGCTAGGACCTGGGTTGTAACTAGAGCTGAAGAGGGGGTTGCTTTTCAGAGCGGACTTGTAAGAGGAGCTACGTGCAGCTTTGAGCTTGTGTGCACAGCCGTCCCCAGGAGAGACGCCGTGAAGTCACGGTGGTCCTTGGATGACCTCTGGCAGGATGCCTTGGAAACTGTGTTGCTTAGGCAGATTAGAAACCAGGGCCTGAGCCAGGAGCCTGATTTAGCTACATCTGTGAGTATGCATGCCTAGTACTTGCAAAGCTGAGTTTAACTCAGGCCTCTAATTTCATCTATAGGGAAAGCTGACACTTCCCACAGTTTCTTGGCTCATTATTTGTCAGTTGCCTAACATCAACAGGGTGTTCTAAGATGTCACCAGAGTTTGTCGGAAGAATTTTCAGGAGAAAAACCCACCAGCATTGCCCATTTTAATTTCAGAAAATACCAGAGTACTGAGAAATGAGGCTTGAAAGAGAAATACAGCAACAAGGAAAGTGATTGTTCACCATGACTGATGGAAATGATATTGCAGATCTCTGAGTTTCATGGACTTGCAGTAAATCCATGAATGCATCCAGTAAATAAGATACCTCACAGTTTTTGCATATTACACTATTTCAAATTCATGACAGCATCAATTGGTCTTTATCAAATCCTACCTTTTCATGCTGTCTGTCTTACAAAGGATTCAGAAACATCTTGCAATTAGCCAGGTCTCTGCTGTGACCAGGTAATCACAGCTGCCTCAATGTCAGTGTGTGTCACTTTTCCCTCTTCTGCTATTTAATTGTATTTCAGTTTTATTTAAGCTCTTTATTTCACTTAGGTTCCCTTTCCTATTTACCTGCTGCCTATTGTCTGCATCTTGGGTTATAAAATCAGGGTAGGGAGTAGGGGATGGAAGTTCTGGTAGGTTATGTAACTTCACAGTGACTTAGAGATGTGACATTTACTTCTGTTTGGGGTCTTCAGACTGTTGTGTAACATCAAACAGTGAAAACAAATACACTGTAGGTTCATCCAAAGGGTTTGGAAAAATTAACATTTCCTAAAATGTGAGCAGGACAGGCTAAAATTCTGAAAAATTCCTTTAACTCATGTTATGAGTTGGTGCTCAGGTACCATTCATTGCTCCGCAGCACCACTTAAGGGAATTACATGGAAAAGAGTATTTGGAGAGCATCCTATCCTCACAATGTCTTTCTTGGGGATGCATCTTATTCTTATCTTTTTTTTCTACTCCATGACTTGAAAAGTCAAATTAGGCAATCATCTTGGAAACACACTCCATTGCTCTGGTGCCCTTGCTCTATTTCTCTGGAATATGATTTATTAAAGGGTTTATCCTTTTTTTTGGAGGGATCTTCCCCTAAAAACACCACATAGTATAAGGCTGTGGTGGCAGAATTTCTTCCATTTTCCGTGGAAAAGCTGGTGATCCAAGTCTGTGTTACTATGAATTTAAACTACAGTACATGTTGGAGGGCTCATCTGTGGTTCTCAATTCTGTTTCACTTATCACCATGCCACAGGAGCTGCCTAAAAAGATCAGTGCTAACAAAGGACTGCACAAAAAGGGCAACAATGTAATCTGTACTTCCATTTCTCCTGTGCAATTTAAATCCAACCCAGCTACACAAGAAAATATGAGATATCTCTTTATAACCAATCACTGCATACCTAGATGCTCAGATTGCTAAATGAAGGTGGGAAGGAAGGGTGAAGGCAGCAGTCCAAACCCAGATTTTCCTGACTCACTGCTGTGTCCCAGCTGTGTCCTCCAGCTGCTTCCACGAAAGTAACATTTTCTGCTGAGTCACAGCATGACAGGGCATTTTGCCTTAGTGATTAATCTCTTCTCTAAGAGCAAATCTGCTTCTGATTTCTGCTCCCTCCTGCCCTGAGGAAAGTGCCTGGATCACGGCAAAAGCAGATATTTCTCCTTTTTATGTCAGTTCCCTCTTTTTCCTGGCTACGCCTTACACCTCACTTTATCTCTGGAGTATGGGAATAAATACAGCTGTTCTAGGGAATTGCCACTTAGCCCATTTGCCATTCATCTTATTAACCAACCTCTGCCAGAGAATGTCTGTAAATGCTCTTTATGGGGATTTTCTTTGGCACAAACTGCTGTGGTAGCACAGTATTTGTAATGCTCCTGCTGCCTTTGAAGCTCTTACTGTATGTTGCAACAGCTTGCACAGCCAGTTTCCACAGACTGTCACTGGCTAAATTATTGTTGACATCAGTGGATAAGCTTTCCAGAACCTGTACCCCAGCCCTGACCAAGCCAGGTCAGGAATCCGGGTCCTGGGCTGTGTTTTCTTACTCAAGTGTTTTGAAACATTTTGGATTTGACATCTCTGGGTTGACCTCACTTGGGCCACTGAGGAGCACACCGACCTCCCAAGTCATGGAGCTGGAGGCACCTGTTTTCAGAAACAGCAAACACTGTGTGCTGAAACAGGTTGGATGCAAAAGCAAACTGTGAAGTTCAAATCCTGCTTTTAGTAAACCAGGTGCTGATTTGGGTCAGTGATTTATTGTTCTATTTATCATGTGTTTCAGAGAACAAAATGTCGGGGTTTTATACTTTGTGGATAAGATTCTGTGGGAAGTCCATCCAGTGAAATCTGTGAGCTCTTCTGTAACAAGACAAATCTGTGAGCTCTCATATAATAAAATAACATAACTAAAGCCACAGAACATCAGTATTTATGAAGCACACAAAGGCACCACTGCTTGGCCAAACCTTTCAGACTGGAGGCCCATGTTCATGGAAAATGTCATTTTTGACACTGGAGAGAGAAGGCAAAGTTGGTTTCAGTTAGAGACTTGTAGCCAGGGCTTGATAAAAATTTTTAAAATGCAGAGCAGTACAAGTAGGAAATCAAAGGGAAAAGAGTTTGTATGCAAGTTGGAGAGCTGTCACAATTTAATAATTTTGAAATATATTCCTTAGTTTCCTTTGTACAAAGCTAGTACAATGGCCCTTTTGTCATATCCCCCTGCTGTCTCCATCTGGTCAGTCCTGACAGAAGGAACAGCTGTCACAATACTGCTACCAACAGAAGGTTAAGATGAATGGATATCTGGATGTGAGCTGAATCAACTGTATCTGAGGTCCGCAGTAAGGTTAACAGGACAGGAAGGTGGGGGAAATGTGAATGAAATTTAGCAATTATTGTGAAATCTCCAAATACCCTAAATATGAACAGAAGAAGAAACAGATGGGACTTTTTTTTCCCACTTTAGACTACCTTGCCAAACATTGGATGCCAGTGCATGAGAGAAATGTAGAATCATTTATGTTGGGAAAGACCTTTTAAGATCATCAAGTCCAAGGGTTAACCCATCTGCCAAGTCCACCACTAAACCATGTCTCCAAGTGCCACATCTACATGTCTTTCAAATACCTCCAGGTGTAGTGACTTGTGGGGATGGAGAGGGCCCCAGCAGCCCTGCCTTGGAGAGAGGCCTGCTGAGGAGATAAGACAGGGAGTGTACAACCCCCTGCCAGACCCCCAAGATAAGAAAGTAACTTTTCAGCTACAGCGACCAAGAAAGGTCCCGTAAGCCCCCAGAAATTTGTATGTAAATTTGCTGTAACCTATTGGCCTGTCCCCCTCCACTCCCACCTTGGTTTGACCATAAAAACCCCCTAGATCGCCCCGCTTGTTAGAGCACCCGTCACTGGCTCCCTTCGCTGAAGCCCTGCAAATAAAGCTACCTCCTGCAGAACTGCCACACGGACTCTCCTCTCTTCTTTCCTGGGCAAGCCCGGCTCGCTGAGGGGGTGCTCTGGCTTCCAGAAGGCTGTCTCTGCCGAGATACCTTTTTGGAGTGGCCTCAGCCCCCTGGGTTCGAACTACGGACCCCAGACCAGCGGGCGGGAATAGTGATTCAACCACTTCCCTGCAAAACCTGTTCTAATGCCTCACAACATTTTTGGTGAAGAAGCATTTCCTAATGTCCAAGCTAAATCTCCCCTGGTACAACTTGAGGTGATTTCCTCTTTTCTTGTAATTTGTTACTTGGGGGAAGAGACCAACACCTACCTGTCTTCAACCTCCTTCCAGGCAGTTTCAGAGAGCAGTAAGGTCTCCCTGAGTCTCTGAGCATCCAGGCTAAACAGCACCAGCTCCCTCAGTTGCTCCTTGTAAGATTTGTGCTCCAGACTCTTCCCCAGCTCCGTTCCCCTTCTCTGGACACTCTCCAGCACCTCAATGTCTTTCTTGTAAAAAGGAGTCCAAAACTGGACACAAGATTTGAGTTGTGACCTCACAATGCCGTGCGCAGGGGGACAATCCCTGCCCTGGTCCTACTGGCCACACTATTGCTGATCCAGGTCAAGCAGCCACTTCCCTTGGCCACATGGGCACATTCTGGCTCATGTTCAGCTGCTGTCAACCAGCACTTCCAGGTCTTCTTCCCCTGGGCAACTTTCCAGCCACTCTGTCCCCCCAGCCTGTAGCACTGTATGGGATTGTTGTTACCCAAGTGCAGGACCCAGCACTTCACCATGTTACATGTCACACCCTTGGCCTTGGCCCATTGATCCAGCCTGTCCTGATCCCCCCTGATCCCCCTCCTACTCTCCTGCAGATCAACAATCCTGCCCAGCTTGGTGTCTGCAAGCTTGCTGAGGGTGCATTTAATCCCCTCATCCAGACCACTGAAAAAGATATGGAACAGGGCTTATCTCAACACAGAACCCCTGGGAATAACTTGCAATCAGCCACCCAATAAACTTCAAGAACCAACAACTTAAAAGCAATGAACTAGTGTAAGTTGTCACTGAAAGAGGTGTGTTACATGAACAGAAGTTCCCCAGGCAGCCTCGTATTTCAGCAAGATGTGCTGCTGCTGCTGCTGCAGAAGCTTGCACAGTTCTGCTGAAAGTGCTGCTGCTGCTTTCACATCCTGTTAGATTTCAGGAAACTTTGCTCAATCTCCCTGAAAGTGAGTGACGTGGTTTCAATCTCATTACTTTGCATATACTTTGCTGTGTTTCAGAGGAAAAGTGAATAGGAATGTCTGTCACTTGACCAGAAACCAGAATGAAACAGAAAAAATAAAAAGGTTTGCAGCTGGCTAAAATGCTGGAGGCTCTCACTGTATTTCCTGGGAAGCCAGTGAAGAGAAAAAAGGGAATGTTATCTCCTTAAAGCCCTTCCCAATTTCCTAAGCTCTATAATCTGATTTTCCACAGGCTGAAGATGACTCACCAAATAACTCACCCAAAGGTGTTCAGTACCTCTTGAGAGCTGTGGTTAGAGAATATAACATGGAGCCTAAAGGGAAAACACCGAGTGAATATAGCAGTGACTGCCCCCAGAACAAGGGCAAGAGCCATTGCTCACAGCTTTCCAGGATTGTGCAGGGTCCTCTCCCGCTTCCTTTTTCTGTGAAGGAGACCATGATGAACTTCCCCTGTGTGAAGAAACAGTGATGCCTGGCTGACTCTGCGGCTGCTAGCTGTAGGGATATTACAGTAATTAATCAAACTGGCAGTCTCGCGTAGGTTATCTACAGCTGGTCCCTTCATTGTACAGGCAGGGAATTGAAAATGCAAGCTGTCTTGTCCAAAGACACAAAATGAATTAGTATCAAAACCCATATGAAAATTCTTGAGGCCAAATGCCAATTTCAAATGCCCACATTACCAGTTAGATGCACCATCAAAAGTAATTAACTGATGTTTTGTAGGCACGTATCTTTACTGGTAATTCAAACCATGTGACAACTTAAATTCCTATGTCTGATGTTAGAATTGAAGGTAAGAAAACTTTATGCCTAATCATAAAATGCAATGACCAATGACCCTGAACCCAAAGGTAATTCACTGCCTATTTTCTAGAGATGGCATTACAATGACCAGGATTTCTTAAAGAAATAGCCATACACTTGATGAATCTGCTAAATGCAAGTATGCACATTTTGCTGTGGTAGCATTGGCTAAAAAAAAGCCTAGACAGCTCTAATCAGAAAAGCAGCAGAGCACATTGCAAGTACATAGCAGGCTTTTCTCAGCATCACCCAGAACAGGACACATCAAAATTGGACTTTTTACAAAAACACTCTTAATATTCATAGCACTCTATTATAATTGATCAACAGCTGTTTGGAGTTTAAACATGTGAGAATTGTGATAGATATTTTGTCATAGCACTAAATATTATGCTCCATTCTCCCAGCTTCAGGGTTTGCTACAAGCCACACTTATTCTCTACAATTTTTAAAAGATCCTGAGCTTTTTGAATTTTATATTGTATCTTAAACTAGTGGGATTTTAATAAGCTTCCAGGTCTTGCAGGCTAGAACAGAAGTGTAGATGGCACTCTCTGAAAGAAGTTATACGAATTACAATTAGAAAATATTTAGCCTATATTGCAGTTTGCAAGCACCATCACATTTCTCTCTATAGTTGTGTGTTCAGAAGTCTACCACTGCAAGTCTAATCTTTCTTGTATTCTGTTTTTAATAATGGTTATTTTTGCCACAATATAACAGGTTACAGACACCATGCAAAACTGGACAAGACCTTACAAGTGTTTCAAATTTGTCTGGAAGAATGTGAACATGGCTTTTTCCATGAGTGTGGGTGATTACTTCATCCCAGAATCACTTCCAGCCTCCCTCTTATCTAAATACCATGTACCACACAATGTAACCACAATTTTTAGATTGCTTTTGGGGCTTGGGGCCTTTCATCTACGAAAAATTTTTATTTCTTCATATTTTCCCCAAAGCTGTCACCTTTCCTAATTTCCTTGTACATGTGGGAATGCTGAATTTTAGCACTGGCTGACCTGTGATTTCACCCCAGCCATCAGCCAAGCCCCACACAGCTGCTCTCTCATTCCCCCACCATTAGGACAGGGAGAGAATCAAAAGTGTAAAACCCAGAAAACTCATGGGTTGAGATAAAGACAATTTAATAGGGAAAGCAAAGGCCGTGCACACAAGTAAAGCAAAACAAGGAATTAATTCATTGCTGCCCATGGGCAGACAGGTGCTCAGCCACCCCCAGGAGACCAGGGCCCCATCACACATAACAGTTACTTGGGAAGACAAATGCCATCACCCCCACTGTCTCCCTTTCCTCCTTCTTCCCCCCACTTTATATGCAGAGCATGATGTCCCATGGTCTGGAATATCCCTTTGGTCAGCTGGGGTCACCTGTCCTGGCTGTGTCTCCTCACAGCCTCTCATGCTCCCCCAGCCTCACCAGCCTGGCAGTACAAAAGGCAGAAAAGGCCTTGGCTCTGTGTAAGCCCTGCTCAGCAATAACAAAAACATCTCTGTATTATCAACCCTGTGCTCAGCACAAGTACAAAACACAGCCCCGTACCAGCTGCTGTGAAGAAAATTAACCCTACCCCAGTTTAAACTGGTCTTGTGTCACACTGCTGGTCTTTGTTGCTGAAACATTAACATTTCTGTCCGTAATGGATAATCCTTATTGAGAAAACCTTCAAGGGTTAATTGAAAAATTAATTTACTAAAGTATATTCTAAGGAGATAATGGAAGGTGCTTGTACCCTGTCACTGGAAAGTGGTGTAAAACTCCCGAAGTTCTCAATGAGAGTCACTGAAGATTTTGACAGCTCTGCATACACCAGCTGGAGAAATTTCTGAGTGAAACTGGCCTGGCTCACTGCCATCTCTTTGGCTATTGATGCTGTTGTATTTCCTTGGAATCAGTAAGATCACAGCCTTTAACCACTGCAACTTCCCAGCTGGACGAAAGGACCCAGCCACTAAATCTTTTATAAATATTTAACTTAATAGCAGTTAAAAGGAAAGAGAAATTGCATACACCAATATCCCTTCTGAATTAGGATGCACTTTTTCAGTGGTCTGAAATCTGTGTGCCCTTGCCATGTCTTCCTCTTTGACCCTTTATTTTTTTTTCTTTCTGGTGGNTTGCAGTGGTCTGAAATCTGTGTGCCCTTGCCATGTCTTCCTCTTTGACCCTTTATTTTTTTTTCTTTCTGGTGGTGATGGGGACTGTGTCTCAGTGCCCTTAAGATGGTAACTTTATATGCAACCAACCTTCATGAATCAAGCTTTTGCATTAGATTAATTATGTCAAAGAACACAACTCTAGCAAGCTGGATTTCAGTTTTAAAAATTTCATGGCATCTCATTCAGTGAATCTTACCCCTCAGAAATCATGTTTTCAATAACCTCCTGAATTATACTGGAGTCACCCTTGTAGGAAAGATATTTTCCTATAGAAAAGGTGCCTTTGAATATTTTTCTGATGGTGCAGAAGCATTATATTACTGGGTCACTGGATCCCTGAACAAGCAAGCCTTTCCATTTCTGAATGTGTTATGGTGTTTCTCTAGAATCGATTAAACTCAGGTATTTCTACTTGAGGTTAGGTGGCTAGTTTGGCACACAGAGGCAGATGGGTAGTGAGCAGTTAGGAAGTGAATAAGTTTCTCCATCAGAGTTTTAGTGGAACAAGTCATGGACCAAGGTGGTGCAGGGCCTGGAAAGGCTACCAAGCATTCCTGGTGTCCTCATCCCATCTAAGTCTCAGCTACAGAGACAAGAAAATGCCCCTTAATAATGTTCAGTTGTTACCTTATTCCCTTTCTTTGTGCACCATCCTTTTCCAGCCTTCATTTTTTTGTATGCCAGAATCAAATTGCAGTAAATAGCCTCTCTTTGTTTGCCAAAGGTTTGCAGGAGCAGTGGATGCTCTGAACTTTCTCTCTGACTCACTGCATTTCTCTGGGCTGTGCCCTAAAGGGCAGTACAGACAGCACGGGAATATGTGTGTGTGAATCACGGAATCAATTAGGTTGAACAAGATTGCTGAGGCCATTGAGTTCAGCCTACGACCAAACACCACTGTGCCAACTAGACCATGGCACTGAGTGCCACATCCAGCCGTTCCTTAAACATCTCCAGGAAAAGTGACTCCACCACCTCCCTGAGCAGCCCATTCCAATGCCCAGTCACTCCTTCTGTGAAGAAATTCTTCCTAATTTCCAACCTAACCCTGCCCCCGTACCCCCCCGGTACAGTTTAAGACTGTATCCTCTCCTCCTGTCACTGGTTGCCTGGGAGAAGAGACCAACCCCCACCTGGCTACAGCCTCCTTTCACTTGACCCCCACCTGGCACTTGTAGAGAGTGATAAGTCTCCCTTGAGCCTCCTTTTCTCCAGGCTAAACAACCCCAGCTCCCTCAGTCACTTCTCATAAGACTTGTCCTCCAGACCCTTCACCAGCTTTGTTCCTGCTCTGGACTCTGGAATTGCAACTGAGCTGAATAATCCAGTTGTACTCTGACTCTACCTTTACTCTCTCTTACATTGCTCAAAACATTTATGTAACAATGACATCACGTTGTGTGTGGAGCTACCTGTTGTTCCACCATGATTCATGTGCTAACAGCCTGTTCTGCTCTGGCCACACCGGCTATGTCAGGCTGTGAAGTCAGAGCTATTTCCCAGGAGCAGCTTAATTCACTTCTAGATCTGCATGTGCTATCTCTTGGAAGTCTGACTCATCCATTTCTTTGACAAAAACCCACCAAACTCCTCAGCTTTTAGAAAACGGATAATTGAAAAATGTCTCCTCTCTTTAGAAGGAGAAAAACCAAAACCTGTCAACAGCTGCTGAGTGATACTATTGCGAAACTATTCCATTACTATGAGATAAAATAGTAAAAGGATCACTCTTGGGCTGACTGTGGAAAAAACAACTATCATAAAAACCATTATGATTAAGCACATTTGCAACATGGAATGCAATTTTAGTCAGCTTTAAGCATGCTGCCAGTTCTGAAAAGGGAGTTCAGCACTTTTTACACGGAAATGAGGGGACTGAGAACCTACACGTTCACATCTTATTCTGGGGGCTGGCTGGGAGAGGAGCAGACTGACTTTCTTTGACCTCTACTTAGCAAAGATTAAAACCTGCCAGTCTTTGTCTTGGAAGCTCTAGGAATGGAAGTTACTGGAAATTGAAGGCGGTAGCAAAAGTGTTCCATCAGGATTTGGCAGTAAATGTAAAGAGTGAGATAATTGCATGGAGTAGCTCTCTTGAGCATCTTCTGGCAATATGTTCATGATAGAATGAGATTCAGTAGAAAGTCCAAAACTTTCCTAGAAATCTGTGGAGTTAACTGAGCACTTATCCTAAACTCAGGATTGCAATGATTAGTTCAAAAGCTTAGGCATAGCAGGATATAGCTATCTAAAATATCAAATTTGTTGCAGTTAAGGTCTGACCCTTGCTCTATGTTTAAAAAAGTGCTGCTAGAACAGAATGTCAGTACTGTATGTAGTCTTCCCATTGCACAGGGAATAGATGAGCACATGACAACTTCCCCTTTGCTGGGATTTGCAGTCAGTCTTTGGTACCAACAGTATTTACCATTGACTTCCATGGACAAAATGAAGGGGAAGGAAATGCACTGAAATGCACAAAACTGTCTGTTGAAGGCTGCCATGCAGAGAGGCTGCCAAGACCAGCAGCCATCTTCATGTACAGCCTGCCGGATTTAACTTGTTCCTCTGCTACAGAGCTGAGCAAGTGGTTCTTATTAGCAGCTCAGTTTACTTTCCCCACCAAATGTGTGTTTTCTCCAGAATGTCTTGCTGATGCTACATCTCCTGGAAAGGCAGGCGAATTTTCTGGAGGACAGCCACGAGATACTCCCACCACTGGACTCTGCAACACTTCTGGCTGAGGGAATGGCACGAGAAGCTGGGGGAGGTGGAGGTGGTGGGGCTGGGCTGGGGGAGGCTGGAAAAGGAAGCAGTGGGTGAAATGCTTGGGGTTACAGCCCTGGCCTGGGGAAAAACTAAAGTATCTGCAAGGTGCTGAGTGTTTTAGCTATACCATGGTTATACTAGGCAGACTTTTAGAACCATCTGGAGTACCAGGAACATAAAATGGTCTCTGATACAATGGAAAAACAAGCTATATAACAAATTAGTTACTTCATTTCAAAAATTACTCATTTTTTTTGGCAGAGAAAATCTGCTTGGATGAAAACTTAAAAAAAAAAAATTTAACAGTCTTCCAGAACACTTTGCATTTCTTAGGAATGGCGTGGGGCTTTTGGATCAACAGAGGAAGGTTTTAAAAATAGCAACATGAACTCCTACTTTTTTTCCTAGCACTTAATCAGTAGTCTTATGCCAGGAAGGATTCTTTTTATCAAACTCACATGAGATCCTCTCTGACTGCTGATTGATAACTGCCTAGGAAATACTAAGAATAAAGAAAACTTTCAGAGTCCCATTTAAGTAGCAGAACTCATGGTTGACCAAAATAGTTGAAACATTTTCCTTACCTTAATATATTTCGGAGTTATTTCTACTCTGTATCTTGCACAATATTGCTACAAAATCTGCCCGGCATGTTTTCAGAAAGAGTCTTTATTCTATAAATTTGCTTTAACATTTTGGGAATTCTCTGGCTGGTGATTTTTATGAGCAAGAAGTAAGCATCTGACACTTAGTCTTTGTGCAAAGTCTTGCTTTGTAGTTCAACATTAGGTTCACTGTTTAATAAACCTGTTCTTCTTTCTGCTCCAACAACCAAAAAAATCCTATGAGGATGCTTGAATAAGACACCCTGGCTGATATACTGTGTTAAGGAAATATGATACTGTATATAGGAAATGCAACCTGCAGTTCACATTTTGAAAATAGGTTTTGTGTGTTTCTTAGGGTTTGTATAATATTAATAGCCAATCTAGATATATCGTAATGACCTTCAGCCTTATCTCTAAAATTCTTACTAGACTAGCTGTGTTCTGTGTCTGTTAAGGAAATTACTTAGGAAGCACATACAGAGAAGGGGTAGATTCAGCTGCTTTTTGAGAAAGTGTAGCTAGTTAGTCTGGGAAGTTAAGCAAAGATCAGTCTAAGACAGATCTGACAGCTGTGAATTGTGGTGCTTGTTATCTACGTTCTCACATTAGGGCATATGCTATTGGGCTTGTTCACCAAATCATAAAATTAATATCTTGTGCAATCCATGCAATTTGTTCCTTTCAAATTCCCTCCCTTCAAGGCTTGATGATAGTGTGTTCCAGTAAGTGAACAGCAGAGAGGTTTTTTTCTTCCTGGTATTTGTCTGAAGCTTCAAATAACATTATTTTAGCCCTTACAAATTGAAAGTAACCAATAGTAGTTGGACACATCTCTCATTACAAAGTTGGCAGACAAGCCTGTGAAATCCCAGACTCGTGCCTCTGCCAAGTGGAGAGGGAAAGGAGAACGAGGGCAGGGGAGCCCCCACTCTACTGCAGAGCTGGCCGGTGAGAGGTGATTCAGCAGTGACTCTCACTTGACACAAGTCAGAGGCTGTGGGGGGCATGTAAAAACAATGAGGTTTATTTATTATCTGGCCTTTGTTTGCAGCTGGAAACTACATTGAAAAAGGAAGAAGCAGACTTGGAATGAACTCTGAGGGAACTTCTTTGAAAAGTTTTGTGGTGCTGTAACCACCTTTACTGGAAGAGATGTCCCCAAAGTTTGATTTGCTTCTGCAGAATGGTCTTGCCCCTTTTAAAAACAATGAAACACTCTTGAAAAAAATCTCGTTTAATTTTTACATTTTTTTTTCTTCTTATTTAGGGTTAGTCCTTTCAGCATTTTAAAGCATCATTTTCCCTGAAGTATTTTATAATCATTTAGTTACCATTTATACACTCCATATTAAGGGTACAGCAGCTGCCCTCCAAGGTTTAAGACTTAAAGGAGGATTTTCAAAATGACCCTCCTCCTTACTGAACCCTAAACCTGAGAGACATGTTTAGTTCAAAGTGAAAAATAAATAAAAGGCATTAGTTTGGTGAACTTGTAAAGACACATTAATCCCCATATTTCCTCAAAGATTTTTTTCCCTTGGAAGATTTTCCTCAAAGTTATCACCAGTGAAGAAGGATTTAGGCATGATCATTTCATTACCTTCTGTAGAAAAGAAGGTGAACCACTGGCAGTGTCTTATTTATGGAGCCTCTGTAGGCCACTGATAATAGCCAGGCTTTAGAAGCTAAAACAAGAGTGGTGGTTTTTATTTTCCAGATATCTAGAGCTGAAGTCATTGCAGTATTCAGCATATTTATGAAGAAACTGTGATATCTAAAGGAATGTGAGAAAGATCTGATTCCTCTACTATTAATTTACTTGTGTAGCTGAAGCTATCTATAAAACATTTGGTTTCACAAATAAGGCAATTTAGGTGAATTAAAAGAATTAAAACTTTTATGAAAAATGTTCCTATTTTTTTGGTTCACTCTATGTAAAGCCCCAGGAAAACCTCTTTGTCTTAATTTTTTCCTGGAAAATACATTAATGCCACAATTTCCCTCATATAAATTAATACTTCCGAGGTTTTAGAAGGCTGTGGTAGAAATCCTGTTTTGGCTAGCACCTCTTCAGCATTTCAGGTATAGAAAATTTCTGGAAAGACACAAATAGCAGTAGGTGAGAGAGGGATCAGCTGTTGAACAAACAGTGAGAGGGCTGAGCAGATGCTCCCTTCCCTAGGCAGCACTCATCCTGGACTGTGCAGGAGGTGACAACCCACTGGAGAAAACTCATATCCTACAAATAAAGGCAACCTCATGATGTATAAACCCAGGAGGAGCCAGCACCACCCAGGCCCACTGATATACTTCTAACCCACCTTCCTTTAAGTGCTGTGTAATACCACAGAGGGTAGACATGGTCTTCATGTGGATGAACCTTGATAGTATCTCTTCAAAATACTTTTTAAAGGGCACATACACAGGTGATTTCACTTGAATCAAAATCCCCTTTCAAGTAAAGACAATTATTTCAAAGCACTTGACAGCTCTTTTTTTGAAAACAGGAGTAGTATTTGTTTTAATTTCCTTTTTAATATATATGAAAAAATGGTATTTTCATTCAAATTGTTTTTTTTTTTTTTTTCATTTCCTACCTTAACCATATGGAATGGGTTGGCCCAGATTTTCCCCATTTAGTGTAAGGTCTCTTGGGTGCCTCTGAGACCAGGCTTTCATTCTGAAGGGACAGAACTGTTGATTAATTGGCCAAGACATTTCATCTTTTCTTTGAGCCCAAAAGTTAACCAGCTAGTGAAGCTTAAAAGCTGGGAAACAGAAAATTGTAAAAGCAGAAACAATTTAGCTCTAAACGTCATAGTTATTCGACTTTCACTTTGCAGGTTTACTTTACTTCCCTGATTACCATCTCTCCATCATGTATTTTCCTAGAACTAACAGGCCCTATAGTTCTCTTTTTGTTACTCCTTTCATTTCAAAGTAAAACTAAAGTTTTGGAGAGTAAATTATTAAGAAATGATCATGTAGTCTTCTTGTCATAGCATGTTATATGCAATTTAAAAAATCTTAACAAAATCAGTCTATTTTTCAATCTCTCATCATGATTTTTAGCTAGGTTTTGATACCAATGACAATGCAACACAGACAATTGTCATAAATTTGTTTTAAAAGGAAGATCACCGTTCATCATAATAGGGTGAAGACAGATCCTTTTCTTTTCATGATTGGCACTGGGGTAGTCTGCCTGATGGCAGGGGATTCAAAGGGGAACCTCCAACAGGTTTGCATGCTCTTTAAATATCTTCCCATTAAAAGTCAGTGTCATGGAAAAGTAGAAAAATAAACAGCAAAACACAGTTTTTATTTCTGCTGCTCATCTTTTGATGACATCAAAGTAAAAGGAAGTAGGAACTGTCCTGCATTAGTCAATCCTGTAGCTCAACAAAAGCTTTATTCTATTGCAATAGTAAAGCTGTAAATTTCCTTTAATCACAGTGGGATTTGCTAAATACTTTGCTCTTACCATGTTCAAATGAATGGTATTGCAAAAGGTAGGACAGAAATTCTGAAAGATGGATATCCTCTTTCACTTGGGGCAAGGAAGAACATGCTCATAAAAGAAAATGAAATCAAGTTATAGGGCGATGAATTCTGCAGTTAGTTGAAGAAAGCAATAGTGAAATAAAACCACAAGTTATCCAGAGGGGAAAAAACCTGATTTCTGCTTGGTGTTTAGTTGTTGTCAAGATCTCTTATTCTATAAGGATTTTAAAAAAATGCTCAATATCTTGTCACGTATCTAATTGCTGCAGTTACACACTGACTTGACAGACTACTCCATCTCCAAGGTTCTCTTACTCATAATTGGGTTTCTTTCCAAGTGCTTTTGCTCTCCTAAGCTCTATGCCTTTTTAATTGTCTGAATACATTTGATCACAAAAATTTGTTTTAAAGTACTTTTTCCTCTGTTTTGAACAGTGGCATAATACACTGAGGTAAGTTTTCTAGTCTGGTGAATATAGGACTTTTTGAATTACCCTTCTGAGACATGATGTTGACAGCCCAGCCTTTGTTAGAGGAACAGTGCCTGCCTGCATCAGTGCAAAAAACTGCACGCAGTGTGTGGATGGGAAGCACGTGCTGATACTGGACTTGGTGTGCACTGGCAATAAGGATATTTCCCTGTGTGGCAAAATCATGATGTTGTGATCCTGTTCCCCTGCTCTTTCCAATGCCTGACCTGCACTGTGTGCGTGCTTTGTCTGCACTGTCTGCACAGAGCTTATTGCAGGACCTTGTTCTTGTGTCCTTATCCTGGCTGAGTTCTGCTACTACAGGACCACAACCAGCAGAGAAGCAGAATGGCCACTACCACTTCAAACACTCCAGATATTTTCTAATCAGAGACCTTATTCTATCATAAAGTCAAAGAATGTTAAATGGTTAAAATGGACCTTAAAGATCATCTAGTCCCAACCCCCACTGCCATGGGCAGGGACACCTCTCATCAAAACAGATTTTTCAAGGCTTTATCCAACCTGACTTTGGACACTGCCAGGGTTGGGGCATCTACAACTTCTCTGGACAACCTGTTCCAGTGCCTCACCACCCTCATACGAGAAAAAATCATCTCGATATTTAACCTGAATTTGTCTTCTTTCAATTTACCCATTATCCTTTGTCCTGTCACTACAGTTCCTTTTCAAGAAAGCTCTCCATCTTCCCTGTAGGCCCCCTTCAGACGCTGGAAATCTGCTATGAGGTCCCCATGCACACTTCTTTTCTCCAGGCTGAACAGCCCCAACTTTCTCAGCTTGCCTTAGCAGGGGATGTGCTGCCAGTTGTATCAACTTCCATGTGAAACATTAATAGTGGGTAACAATCTGTGGGTTTGATCAGGCTTGGCAACTTCTCAGTTACATTCTTGACCCAGACTCCCAGAAGTCAACGCACGTCCCTCGAAAGCGGGTCAGGCCAACAGATGAGTACATTATACATATACTATATTTATTAATTACATGTATACTAATGCATAAAACATGCAATATAACAAGAATATTTGCAATATTTGCATTAGTGTAAATTAGCTGTAACAATTTGTATATCTTTTAAAATACGTATTTTAACAAACAATTTCCTCTTTCTACTGTAACCACATATTCTGAAATAGTGAGGATGGTTTCAGGGAGTGACATGAATGGCATTTTATGAAACTTTTCATGGAATTATGAAACTGGTACTGGAACAATTTTAATTTGGGAATTTCCCTAAACATCAGAGAACAACAGCCTACATCAGATCCCAGTAAAACCCACTGAAGAATTTGCATACAGTTGCAGAATAAAGAATGGTACAGTGCAATAAGTACGACTCTAGTGGCATGTCCATCATCAAAATTTCATTTTTTTCATGAGTCACTAAAAAAAACCCCAAGGGCCTCTTTTAAACCACACTAGTCTTAAACATGCATGAAGCTGAAGCAGATGGTTGCTCTAGTCAGTGGCAAGGGAAAGGCCTATGTGTAAGGTGTGTTCTGGCCTTTGTGAGGGGCACAGTTGGATCATGCCTCCTTCTTACTGGCAGATGTCCCCAGGGGTAGTGACACCCAGCCAGAGCAAACCAGGCTCTGGAGACCTCCAGTTTTTGCTGGTGCTGGTGCCAGCACAGAGGCTCTCCTCACATTACAGCAGAAAGCAAAGGGAATGTCCCTTAGTCATGGTCCCATAATATTAAGGATATGCATAGTTCTCAGAGGGTTATGAGGCCACAGACTTCTGAGGGAGAATATTTTGGTGCTAAAACTGCTTACATGAGTGGTCACAAGAGCCTGTCTAGAAATCAGAGGTTTATCAGATCTTTATCAAAGAGGCCATATAATTTCTATGCTCACATATGCACTTTACAAAGACATTTCTTTCCTCCTCTTTTAACAAGTGGCTCCACTGAAACTGCTGCAACTCTAATGTGGAACTGCATTGACTCCAGAAGAACAAGTTAACTGAGCCAATGCTTTGTTTATCTCCCTCAGTTATGGGTTTGGGGTGCATCAGTGAAATTTAGGGAAAAGCACCAGGACTTCATGCAAAGCTGTGCACAACAAAGGAATTCTGCACTGCAGAGTGTTCCGGTTGGGCTCATTCCCTTTGCTTGGCAGTGGATCCTGAAGGAACTACCCCCTCTGTTACTCTAAAGATAGTCCCACTGAATGCACTCTTGTGACAATCTATTGTCCTCAGTTAACAATAAAGGTTGATTTCTATGTTTCATTCAAAGAGAGACTCCCTGAGCCTGGCTGTTTTGGAATAAAATATCATCCTGATGCCACATACACTGTGTGAAACCCAAGATCTCATCACCGACTCTTCTTACAAGCTTTCCACTTGACCCCAGCCCACAACACCTCCCTCCCCACTCTGCTGCTCAGGTAAAGTCAATAAAAAGGAAACTGGCAGAAGTAATTTTCTACATTAAACAAGGAATGAAACATCAAAAGACCTTAAAGGGGACACACTGACACAGTTACCTGATGTATCATCTAATCCAGATTATTAGTATTTATGTCTATAAAAATTGTCTGGGAAAGTCTATGGACACTGGCCTAGATAAAACACAGATGAAGTCTTTCAAATGGTTTATGTTGTGCAAAGAAAACACTGTGCCTTATAAGGGGTTTTTGACATGGTTTGCCTTTGAACAATCTATGCTGGTTTCTTTCAATCATCTTTATGATTTTATTGTGGCTGGAATGATTTCCAGGAGGATTTTCTCCATAACTTTCTCTGGACCTAAAACAAAGGTGTTTGGCCTGCATTTTCCTGGGATGGAGATAGCTGTGATGTGTTTTTTCTGAACATCAGACATCTCCCTCAGTACCACTGACCTTTCAAAAATGATAGAGAGGGACCACACAGTCAAAACCTCATGACTTTCAGGTGCATCCTATCTGGTCCTGTGAATTTGCATCCATCCAATTGGTTCCAATACTCCAATACCCCTGAGTGCACTAATGGGCTTCAATTACTTTGCTCACTCTCACATGGGACCTCCACCCACACACCAATCACCCTGGGACCAAAATATTTCTTAAGTGCAAGCCCAAGGGTAGGAGCCCTTTCCTGAGCTATGATGCAACTGTAGGATGTCTTTCCACTCCTGTTTTGTCACAAGTCACTACTTGGATTTTCTGGCTTGATCTTGGATCTGTGTTGTTACCTTGCCTTTACCTGATGTCATGGGATGAAACCTGCTGCTCTTCCTGCTCAGAGGCTGTGGGGCCTTGCCCTAATGGTAAGTTCACTGCTTGTGCTGTTTTCACCTATGTCTCACCATCCCCAGTGGAGAGCCCTTCCCTCCTGATATATTCCCACAGAGTAGGTTTGCAGGATCAAGGAAGAGGGAGACCAGATGGCAGCCCTTTCTGGTGCAATCTAAGGCCAGAAAGAAAAGTATTGGGTGCCCCAGGCTACTCTGTATTTGTCATTAGGTTCCCTGGCCCTTACACAGCAGGGCTGTGTCTTAGATTCCATGCTGCTGACGGAATGCTTACAGAAGTCCCTCTTGCTGACCAACGTAACCTCTTACATAATCTAAACTTGTTGATCTTTGGCCTTCATAGCTTCACTCTTGTGAATGCAAGCATATATTCCTCCTGGGCAGACAGTGTCTGCTTCTACCTTCTGTGTGGCTTTCTTTTTTTGTTTGAGGTTACTTAGGATCTGTCTGACTCTTCCATGACTCACTTTTCCCATGTTTGGTTACCAGATATCAGAATAGGCTTTACTTCAGAAGTCTCCTCAACTCTCTTTAAGGTTAATTGGGAGATTTTGAGTAATTTCAGTGTAAGCCAAGTTTGTTTCTAGCCTTATATATAAAGTTAATATTCCTTGCTGAGCAGAAATTGGAATGATTGATACATCAGTTCACCAAAAAAGATATTCTGAGGTGGTAAAGGAGCTAGAGGTAGGCAGAAATATGAGAGCAAAACCATAGAATGCATTATTGCATAATTCCCATGTTTAAAATGTTAGTCTTGTCCAACTCTGTCTCTTTTGTTCTGCAAGCAGAGCTGCAAAGTATGTTGTTATGCACTGGGATTATTGTAGGTGTTTAGTAGTTTCAATCCCCTCTTTGTCAAACACAAAGCCAAATATCTGCTAACCATAGTTCCAGTTCACACATTGTGGGCTGGGATAGCTCTCTGGAACACAGCTGAGGGTGGCAGGAGCTTTATTAATGTTGCACAGGTCCCTGCTGCATGCAGTGGTGGCCAGCCAGGATGGTTAGGATGCAGCTGTGCAGTGGCTCCAGTGCACACTGAGTCCGTCTTGGGGCTGTACAAGGGCTTCTCACCCTCTTCTCCCAGGTCCAGACCTGGTGCATCTGCTGTGGCTCTTGCCCTTTGGTGTTACAGCCCCAGCTGCTGGCCCTGCCTTTGAACTGTGGCAGTCAGTGCACTGTTAGGAAGGGCTTGGTCAAAAGCTTGCTAAAATTTGCTTACTTGTGAGGCACCTTGCTTGCTGATCCTTAGTGAAGCTTTATACAAATCCTAATCCATAGTCAAGATTTCATCTGAGCCTTTATGGGAGTAGCCTTAATTGTTAGAATGTATGAGGTGACATTGATCTCCTGCCCATGTCCTGCAGTGGAGACCTCTCAGTTCTGAAAACACTGAGCATGACCCGGTCCTTGTTTTATGGAAAACCGCCCACAAACAACCCATATTGTACTGTAATATGTATACACACCGCTGCAGCTTTTCAACAAGTAGCATTTTGACACAGAGAAAACTACTGGTTCCAGAAAACCCAAACTCTTTCATAGTTTGGGAATGACAGCAGCCCGCAATATGCTTTGCTGTCTTCAGGGAAGGGGTCTGGGAAAATGGCTGATTTCACACCTTTGCTTTAGAGCAGTTTGTGGGCATGGTGCAGAGTCTCATGGCCCCACAGTGATGTTATCAAGGATAACATCTTGGCAGTGTCTCAGGTAAAGCAGAAAAGTAGTAAAATAGAAGTGGTAATACTGTATAGTTGCATCCAGCCAAATTTGTGCCCAGATTTGGTGATAAAACAACTGGGAATAAGGACAACACAGCCCCAGTTACACAGAAAAAATGTTGAAAAGATGCTTTAGATTGCCTGTGGTGAATTCCATGAAAATATTTTTTCATTTGGTATTAGCCCAATTTGTGTGAATAACAGCTAATTAAAGAAAAAAAAAAAGATGAAAAAAAGCTCTTATAATAATCTGTTTAAAAGGCTCTCAGGGGATTTAAGGAGGTAATATGTAGTTAATGGAGGGGCTAAAAATGCAGCTGCATGTAATTATGGCAGGAAAAATATTCCCAAAGCTGATTTGCAGCTTCCCAAAATGGTACTCAGTAAGGCACCCTTAGGGAGATGGAGAAGAGCAAGTTTTATATTAAAACCTTAATGTATCTCCTGACAGGGCTGTTCCAGCCCCACTCCTCACGGGGCTACAGGATCTCTTTTAACCCTGGCCATCCAGTTAAGAGAACCCATCCATCAGCCCTGTGCAGAAGGTGAATGCAGCTGTGGCAGCTGCTTCCCAGTTCCACCATACCTGCACTTCCAGATTTTTTCTGTCTTTGCCCAGCCCTGATGCAGGATGCCATAGCCAAAGAACCCAGCAGCTGTCAGAGGAGTAGTCTTTCAATTATTTGTTTGGGAAGCTATTTCCTGAGGTACATTTCTTGTGCCTCAACCTAGAATACTTTTATGGCTGGAAGGCATCACCCACGTCTGGTTGTTTGACTCAAACACCAGAAAAGTCCTTGCTGACGGGCGTATTCTGGCAGCTCCTCATTCAGAGTGGGGGTTCAGCCACCGTAATATGGAGGAAATCCCATTTTCTCATTTTCTCTGTGGTCAAAACTGTGGGGTTTATTAAAAGACTGGTTTGTTTTGCGGGTTTCTGAATGTTTGTTTGTTTAATTGTGCTTTGAAGGTTGCCTGACTTGGGCATTTTTGCTGTGTTGCTGTAGCCAAAGCCCCCCAGCATTTGGCAGAGCTGTTTTTCAGTTAGGGGTTTGAGGACTTCTAATACCTCAGTCTAGAAACAGTTAGGGTTTATTTGGGTTTTTTTTGTTGGTCGGGGGTTGTTTGTTTGTTTTGTCCATTTTAAATACATTGAAGTTAGTTTAGTTCCCACTGCAAGTTTGCAAACCTGTTTTTCAAGTTATAGAGCTTTTCCCCGTGTCGGTGAAGCTGCATCTTTGTGCTCCTCTGTTCACTCCGCTGCATTGGCGAGCCGAGGCCGGGTCCAAAGGGGTTTTTATGCCCCCGCAGGCTCCAGCGAAGCGGTGCCGGTGCCGGGCAGCGCCGGAGCGGCGGCAGCAGA